>QLPF01016366.1:4020-54079 GCA_003314045.1 Hygrophorus pudorinus | reverse complement strand
TGACTTTCCAGGACTGCCAGTGATCAGAAGCGCTTGTCACTATTTGGCTGCCACACACAACCCCACCACCCAACACCACCGAACCAGACTCGGACAATGCCCATCCCACCCATCACAGGGAAACTTAGAAAAAGGTTCTGGCTTGATATCACATCAGCCCTTGGTCTCGGCATTTCTGCGGGGTATGCATATTGGTACGATAATCCAACTTTTTCTCTTCTATCGTCACTCATTTTTATCCTAGGTATGGCATTCATTTGAAGGCCGGTAAGCAACCATGTCGGGAGGACTCGGTCACCCAGTTACTAACGAGTTCTGCAGTACAACGACAAGAGGAGTTCTATCTCAAACTAATGAGGCAGAGGCGGTTGGAACAGCAGTAGGAACAATCTGGTAGAAACTTGATGTGAATTTGAACCATCTTGAGCAACGGTCGTGGCATTCGTGAGATTCAGTGTTCAAGTCATCAAATAGACAGTTGCAGTCTACCTCAACACCCCCAACCTCTTCAGCTCCTCGCAACTCTCGACAGTCTCCTTCTCAATTTCCCGTACCTTATTCCAATCCGTTCCAAATCCAAACACTCCTACCTCAGCCTCCTTTCTTCTCTCTCGTCGGTCCAGCCCCAGCTGACACTGGTTGTATAAGTCCTGCGTATACAGCCTATCCACACCTCCCTCAAACCGGCTCAACGCCCCCCTCTTATTCCCACTCCCTGCAGCCAACTCAGCGGCAATCTGCGGGTGCGCGGAGAATTCTGCTCCATTCACGTGGTACTTGATACCCATCCCACCCGTATGCCGCTCGACATTGTATCGTGACGTAGGCGTGAATGAGAACCGCGGGTCGGGTGTCGAAGGTGTGCCGAAAAGAGATGGGAGGGCTGATAAAATAGAGAAACCGAAGAGCAGGAGGAAAGGGAGGAGGTGCATTAACCCTGAGCGGGCACCAGTCTGCGTCTCCCCACGATTGTCCTGTGCTTGTGGCGGTCTGCCCATACGGGTAGTGCGGAAGCCGCCTGGACCGAATGTCGTGGTAAATACTGTTCCATATGTGAATAATAAAAGTAGTTGGACAAATGATGACGATGTACCTGGACCGCCACCAAATCCATTGACATTAAATGAACCGGCACCTCCTCCACCGCCGCCAAAAAACATATTGAAAAGATCCTCCGGGCTCATCTCACCGCCACCGCCACCAAATGGACTGGTCGCAAAACCTGATGAGCGGCTGGACATCCCACTGGAGCGGTCTTCTGGATCAGACCCGTGGCGGTCATACACAGCCCGTTTTTGGGGGTCTGGACAATGTAATTATCAAATATGTGGAACGATTAAGGATAAAGTGCTCACCAGACAAAACTTGGAATGCCTTTGACACCACTGCAGATTCATGTGAGTAACAGGACACACTACTCGCAGGCAAGCTCACATTTGAAAGCTTCATCAGCGCTAGGGGCACCATTTTTATCCGGGTGCAGGGCCAATGCCAGCTACAGTCCTTCAGCGCAAGATATCACAAATAATCATAGACCGGACCTTTCGATAAGCTTTTTTAATGTCACTCTCCTCGCACTCTCTCTTGACCGCTAATATCTCATAATATTCCGTAACCTTGCACGCACGCACACGCTTCACCACGGCATGCTGCTCGGGGGTATACTCCCTCTTCTCTCCGCCAATGCCGCCAGCCGTCCCCTTTCCATTCCCAGCAGCATTCCCGTTCCCAGTTGCAGACCGATGCTTTGCACCAAAAGCTGACGGATTTGTCTCCGCAGACGAAGTGAATGATGACCCATTCGAGCCCGAAGAAGATGAAGCAGAATTAGCAGCGTTCAGCGATGAAAGTAATTTGAGAGCTTCGGGAGTGGAGAACAGATTAATTGACTTTAAGCAGAATTTTCGGGCCGCAGGAATGTTATTTGCATCTCGATGTTTCTGGGCTATAGATAAACAGTGAAGGGCTTCGTCTTTGTTGCTCTCCATGGGTAGGCCTGGGTGACGAGCAATGTTAATGGTCCAAGGTTCCGGTGACTGTACCAGGAATAGGAATACTATAATGGCTACTCAGCCAGAATAATGCCAAAGCCGCCTGAATGTTGAGCGCCGAGCCTTGCCAAGGACGGGTTCGCTAGGTCGCGGTCGATGTGTGGGAGACGTGGAAATTCGGTGGAATATTAATTGCCTGTTCTAGTCGGATTTATCTGGTTACATGCACCTATCACCACTAACATCAGAGCCAGAGCCTGAGGAGCTCGCTCGTTTTCGGGAGAAATGGAAAGCAGAAGTCCAACAGAAGAAAGCTCAAGTTCCTCAGGTTTCTTCATCGTCGGACACGGTGGGCCCACCCAGTTCAACTATCGCAGGCGCACCAGTTCCTCTCACAAACTCACCAACGCGCTACTCTGTTACAAGTCCTTCGCTTGGCTCCGCGGTTGAAGTGTACCGCGAAGCCGTTCAGCATGAACATCACAGTCAACTCAACGATGCGTTAAGGCTGTATCGGCGGGTGAGGTTGATTGTGCAGCTGAGTTACCATCTTTTGACATGTATAAGTTTAGGCCTTTCGTATGGATCCAAATGTCGACAGAGCGTATCATAGGGAAGAAAACTTGAATGACGTTCTATCCTCTGCACCGGAAGTTCTCCTCGACTTGAGTCATAAAAGGACTCCTTCCACCAGCAGTTCCGCGGCTGATGCTATATCCCATGACTTCGCGTCTCTATCCATAAAGAGCAAGGGGGGTGTAGTGACAGGAATGCTAGCAAGCTTACTAGCGGACTTCCCCAAGGAGTTGGTCTTTGAACAAGAGGACGAGAAGGAAGGTGCACCTCTCAAGTCTTTACCTGAGGAGGTCCTTATCCTCATCCTTCGATATCTCGATCCAACATCTATTGAGAGATTTGCTGCCGTGAGCCGCAAAGCGCGTGTTGTCAGTTTGGATTCTGCAATTTGGAAGTGAGTTAGCCATCACATACTCTCAGCACCGTTTATCGAACACGGCTACCCAGGGAATTTGTCGAAGCTACCTACAAACCTCCGCAAGTTCTGGACATTGAAACTATAGATGCAGTCTTACACAACTATATGTCTGATTTTCGGCGTGTATTTGTCGAACACCCCCGTATCCGGCTTGATGGCGTGTACATCGCTGTATGCCATTACGTGTGCGTCAAGGTTCTGAAGCATGTATGTTATATATGCTGATGATGACGTGTAGCCGGGCTGGAGTAAGCGAGAACGCATGGGCGACTGTACATGATTTATCCCGATGGATGTTTTCACGCTAATTAGCTTTCCAGATAAACCACCTCATAACATACCATCGGTATCTGTGAGTGCCCAGTGCGCTCTTTCCGCCCGGATGGCTGACACGCAACGTATGATAACTTGTCTTCCCCTCAAAGCCGATTTTTCCCGAACGGCCAAGTACTCTCCCTCCTCACAAACGAGGAGTTGAATCCCAAACAACTTGTCCCATTCCTCAAACCTAATCTTCGCATGCAGGTTTGTTCACATCCTGACTTCCGCCTCACCAAAGGATTAATCCCTCCTCCCCAGGGTCTCTTCATGGGTACCTGGCTCCTAACAGGGACAACTGTTCAAATACTAAACCTCATAGATGCAAGCGGGAATTCTGCTACGGCCGACAGCATCAATCCCCACCACCCTATCTCATCGAGCTCCCGAATGCGCTACACATTCCAAATGACCCTAACTCTTCGTTCACGCCCTCTTGGGCGTTGGAACCGCCTCGACCTTACCACATACGACTCTGTGGAGATCGAAAGCGGAGAGGCGGTTCCTGTTGCGTTGAAACATGAGCGGCCGTTTTGGTTCTCTAAAGTCCGGTCTTATGTATAGACGAAGACTTCATAGCAAGTACCCCATTTGGCATCGTCACCGTGGTTTCTAAATGTTCAAGCTGTATCGGAAACCCCCAAAGGGGATGAACCCGTAAAAGGAGGGGAATTCATTACATGCAGCGCAGCCTTCATAAAATACAATCCGAATACCACGGCGAATAGCTATAACCTGTCCCAAGAAAAAAAGAAAAAAAAATCAATGTCACACCTCGACCCTTGGTTTGAAACTCCAAAACTCCATCACAATATTCCCCGCCCTCTTACACATAATAACACAAGTATCCCTTCTATAAACAACCTTCCAAACACTCTCACTCGGCTCGCTCAATTCCCTCACATAGTTCCCCGTCTCAGTCTCAAACAGCCTCACCCGGCCGTCGTTACCACCCGTAACGAGGAAATGCTGGTCGAATTGCAATGACGTTACGGACGAGTCGTGGGCGGCAGTACGGTGCAGCGCGGAGAACGTCGAGAGGGAGAACGTGATCACACGCCCGTCGGAGCCGCCTGTCGCGAGGATCGTGGGGGAGAGCTGGAGCTGGCAGACGAGGGCGGTGTGGCCTTGGAGAAGGGCGACACATTCCCCTGTATCGGCGTCCCAAATCCTGACTGTTGTATCCAGCCCGCCGGAGGCGATCCGTACACCGTCAAATGCAACCGAGTAGATTTGGTGGAAGTGGCCCTGGAGGACATGTAGACATTGTCCAGTGTCCACGTCCCACAGCTACCAAAATCAACCAGTCAATGCCAGAGCTGCGTTATGCTGAAGCAAGTAAAACATACCCGACACGTGGTATCATAACTCCCGCTGACGATCCGATTCCCACAAACATCTAAACATCTAACGCTCTGTGAATGGCCTTGCAACACGCGGAGCACCCGGCCTCGCTGAACGTCCCACACCCTTAGTGTCGCATCCCGAGAACCGGTCACGGCAATAGGCCGATTATGTAGAACCTTGATGCATCGGATGGTCGACGTATGGCCCTGTAAAACATATATACAATACCTGCTTCGTATCAGAACCAGGTAACCAATGTAGATTATACGTACTCACCCCGACTTGACATCCCATACCCTCAAAACTTTATCACACCCCCCACTCACAACCAATGCATTCGGCTGTCCCCAGCCCTCGGACGCAGAACAAATATCGCTCCTTTTCCCGGGATCAGGGGACCACGACTTCCCTCGCGCTTTTTCCTCGGAATCATCGGTTGTACCCGTATCGGCAGCGGCCTTCCGTGATACATTTGGCAGGTCAAGGCCAAGTGCATTCCGCAGAGACAATGGGACGTTGCCATCCAGGCTATCTGTATACCCTTCGGACCCTTCCGCCATCACATTGATGTCATCACCTTGCCCTCCCCATTCGTTTCTCCTGTCTCTTCTACCCGCACCACGTACGCTCCCACCAGCTCCTCCCGTACTGCTACACTCCCCCCAAAAGCCACCCCTACTAACCAAATTGACAGCCCACACGCCCAAATCATGGCCGATAAGCGTCCTACACAACACTCCCGTTGCCACGCTGAAGACATGTATCTTACTATTGGCAAGGCCCACAATGGCCCACTCCGCGTCGAGCGCAACAGAGGTGACCACACCATCCGAGCTGACGACTGGTATGCGGTGGGTACGGAGGAGGTGGCCCCCATGGCGCCAATTCATCACTGTCGGCTATGTTAATGGACGAAGTGGGTGTAAAAGCGAGGGGCTCTTACTGGTTGTGTAGGACAGTTTAAAATATTTACGGTAGGAAAAGCCCGGACGGAGGAATTCAGAGAGGTGTTGGATTGTAAGGTCAGGAATCGCAGCTTTCTTTTGCTTCCGGTCCGGGCGGCTGAGTGCTGTAAGCCATTCCAGCGTGGGATCAACGCCCATGTCGTCCACTAACAATTTACCGCCAGCAGTGTCAGGGCCGTTTACCGCCCCATCATCCGTCGAAAACCGAAACGACTCGCACATCCTCTTCCACGTCCATTCGTCGGCCGTTATGGCCCTCCACCGTCGACTGACCTGACTCGCCCTGACCAGCGTCTTGGGGTCATCGACAAAGCTAAGAATATGCAGTGCGATTTCTGGCGGGAGTTCTCGCAGAAAGTCTCGTTTGAGGAGGGGGGCGATAGTTGTAGAGACGAAGAGCAATTCGGAGGGTGTGCAGTCGCTGAGGAGGGAAGAAAGATATTGACGCCGTAGTGATGGGGGAAGATTTGCGAACTCGCGGCGAGATAGATGGGCGGGGTCGTACGAGAAATGATGTGTGAATAAATCTGGAAGATTGGTGTAAGATGAAAGACCTGGACCTGGAGAAGGGGCAGGTGTTGGGGGGGAGGCGACTGGCATGTAAAGCATAGCGGTAGGGGTGTTGTTATTCAAATTGTTGTTGGATATAGTGAAAGGGTCTTTATGTAGAGTCCTCTGGGATGTTCCGTCCTGCCGCTCGCCATGGACGTCCATGGTATTGAAGTGCGAACGGTTCATGATGGCTCTGTATTGGGACTCGGCGAGAGCTTAAAACCCGACAAGAACTGCGAACTGCGACCCCACTAGTGGCACTGCGGCTTGTCACGGCGGTACAAGCTCCGGCACAGCAAGGCCTTGAGCGCTTGAGCACCCTGAGAGGACCCAGTTCGGTGTCCTGTGCAACTCTGTGATAATATTGGTGTTAAATAAACTGGTCGAAGGGTATAAATCCTACGGATTTTCGGTTTGCAGCTCTGGCTGAAGAAATTGGAGAAGTAAACAAGGCATAATAAGCCTGAGTCCGCGCCAATTTCAAGTTGGCGTAGTATACGCGTTCTTTGCGCATACTCGACTAACGCCTCTTGGCCAGCCACCCCCCCTTACCATCAGCCAGCTCTTCATCTCAAAAATGCCCAACAAAAAAACAAAACAGGCCCGCAAAAAGCAGGCAGCTGCTAGGAGCACACCCAATGGCACGGGGTTCGTTGTCCCGCAATTTTAATTGGTCATTTCTGCTTTAGCTTAAAAAAAAACCCCTACTCCAGAACCAGCACTCCACCAGTGGAGTCACAATCCCCAGACCCACACAGATCCTCTCCCTCGTCATCGCCAGAGCCAGAGCCAATAGATGACGCCACCCGAGCCGAGAACCTCAAGGAACAAGGGAATGTAGCCTTCAAAGCACGGAAATACTCCGAGGCAATCGAACGTTACACAGAAGCAATCGGTACTACAACTTTCCTTTATCTCGCCACATTTGCCTCGTAAATTGAATCTGCGACCACTAGAACTAAGGTCAACAGAACCTGCCTACCTCACCAATCGCGCAGCATCCTACATAGCTCTTAAGCGGTTCAGGCCAGCACTCGCCGACTGTCAACAAGCTGCAACACTCCAATCGTCTTCGCCGGCGCCAAAAACACTCATCCGTCTCGCCCGCTGCCAACTAGCCCTTGGATCACCCACACCAGCCCTGTCAACTCTCCGCATTGCCCTTTCCCTCGATCCAAAAAACGCCGCTGCCCTCCAGCTCCAGGAAAAGACCGTAGAACTCGAAGGGCATCTGCGAAACTTTGAGCACGCGAGATCGAGGAAGAACTGGGGGATGGCGAGGCTGGCGCTGGATAAGTGCTTGCAGGGCATTGAGGGTGAGGCTGGCGAGATTCCAACTGAGTGGCGGTTATGGAGAGTCGAACTTGAATTGGCTAGAGGGAATTGGGATGGCGCTAACCTCGCTGCCAAGTGAGTCTGTGATTAAAATCTGTCGTCGCATTGATTTGTACTCATTGATATTTACAGTGATGCCCTGCGACTAGAACCAACCTCGCCGGACGTTCTCGCACTTCGCGGCCTTGTCCTGTTCTTAAGTGGGAAACTACCGCAGGCAATTCAACATGCACAATCAGCCCTCCGCATGGACCCAGGCCACGAGCCTGCGCAGCGACTGCGAAAACGTGTCAAGGATGTTGAGAGACTTAAAGAGGAGGGTAACACGGCCTTCAAAATGGGGAAGTTGCAGGAGGCAGTTTATAAGTATTCAGAAGCCATGGAAGTGAGTGGTATTCCCCCCTGGAAGTCGTAGTAATCCTTCAGAGCCGGTTTGACGTATTGTGGAACAGCGTATTGGGGAGAACGAGGACGAAGGCAAAGGTGGGCATATCCGTGCAACTCTGTTGTCAAATCGTGCGACGACTCTCCTCAAGGTAAAAACCCCTTTTTACTTCCTCCCGCAGACTAACCGATAAATCCCACCCAGCTTGACCAGCACGAAGAAGCCCTCTCCGACACTGAAGCCTCCCTAGCATTACTCCCAACGTCCTTCAAAGCTCTCCGCACGCGCGCGCGCATAAATCTCCACCTCGAGAAATACGACGCGTCTGTTGTTGATTTCAAGTCTGCCATTGAGCAGGCTGGGGTGGAGGGCAACGATGCGGACGTGCGGGCGTTGAGAGGTGAGCTGAAGAAGGCCGAGACGGCGCTGAAGAGGAGTAAAACAAAGGATTACTACAAGATTTTGGGTACGAGTTGCTTTTGCGTTGCATGGTGACAACATTCTGATGTGTTTTGCGGGGTAGGTGTAGCGAAGGACTGTACAGAGGCGGATGTCAAGAAAGGATACAGACGAGAGAGTTTGAAGCATCATCCTGACAAGGTGCGTTTCCACACCCTCCTCCCCACTGTACTGTATCAACACTAACGCTACCACCACCGCAGGGCGGCGACGAAGAAAAATTCAAACTGGTTGTGGAAGCCAACGCCGTGCTCTCAGACGCGAGGCGACGCGAACGCTACGACATGGGCGAAGACGAAGACGGCATGTCGGAACCAGGCATGGGCGGAATGGGCGGGATGAGTCACATGGATTTTTCGGAATTGTTCGCGCAGTTCCACGGTAGTGGTGGGAACTTTGCTTCGTTTGGAGGTGGGGGGAGGACCCATTCGCATGGATTCCCGTTTTAGGATGGCGAGTAGATGCTGGAGCGACATATACTGCCTGTTGGGGGTGGTAGAATACATATATATATTGCATATACCAGCACAATGTGACTATTGCTATCTTTGCGGGGTGTAACGTCAGCGGTTCGCTCCTTGTGTTCATTTTATGTGTGTATGAATGGCTGGCCACTATGCGTCATCGTATACGAGATCAAATACATTACATCAAACGTACAGCAAAATAATACTGGGCCTTCGGGGGTAGCAAGTCAAGTCTTTTCTAAGTTGACAAAAACTCAGAGTGGACAAGCCGCTGCCCCGAACGAGATAGCTTCAAAATATGGACCTACATAGACACGTTAGCCACCTCAAACGCCACTGAACCCCAGACGTTCAGATTCTCACCCAGGTGATTCTGCACATCAGCACTAAGGGGCGAGTTTCCCTCTGAACAGTGCTATTCGGACGTAGACACGTCAGCAGGGTCACGACGATACGAATATCAAATCGAGTAGTCAATATGCACCTGATCATCCTGTCCGGGACACGCGACGACATCCGTGGCATTGCCGTTGGCATCCACAGCGATGATATGGATTTCCCCGAAAGGGTGCTGGAAACCGAGGAGCCGAGGAGGCAGGACTGGGATTGGGTCGTTTTGATTTGTCACGTACGTATATGACGAGCCGAGCTGGTTGAAGGTGGTTAATAGCTGGCTGTGTATTTTGCTGTGTATGCACGGACACGTACGCTGGCATCGACGAGGTCGGCCCATGCCTGATTGCCCCCTCTGGGAAGTCCGAACACTGCGGCACTCACTGAGATGGAGGGACCGAGCTGTTGTTTGAGCATCACTGCGTCCATAGTGGCAATCGCAGCACCTACGGCGTGAAGTGGTATCAACAACTGAAAGGCAAGGACGACGAGAGATTCCACAAATACCGAGAGAATGGCCAGTAACGGCAACTTTACTTACATGTTTAGACACAAGCGCAGCCCGGACTCCTGCGAGGAGACCATCGGATGTGCGGGCGAATGTATCCTGGAAACCCGAATGTACTTGCACGCCGTCTGTTTTGCATGACGGTTAATGTCGTGAAATGGAGGCTCCAGGGTTAATTTCGGAAGGGGACTTGCCTCCAGCTTGAGGGAAGAGTGTTTTGTTCAAGTCTGTTAATCCAAATGTGACATCGTTTAGGATGGACAGACTGGTAATGTTATAGCATATCATCAAAATCCAGCCATCGAGTGAAAAGAATGTCAAATAGGTCAACTCACATGCTCTCAGGATGGGTTCCCTGATGTGCCACAACGATGCTTTCAGTAGTCGGGTCATGTGCGATAAAATCTGTTGAATAACCATTAACTCGGCTATATAGGGGGGAAATGACAGGCGACATTACACAGCGGGATGTCTCCACTATCTGAGGAAAATAACAACTCGTAAATGTAATCCAGGTACGAACTTGTATCCACTCGACACGACATGATCGGTCATAAAGAGCCAAAATCAAGGCTACATACCTCCGCCAGTTTGCAACACCTCCACACCCGGAACAGCCGCACAAGGTGGCCCACATGCCCAACTCTCCACGGCTGCGCTTGAGCAATACGCAATCCGCGAGAAGACTGCCGCACGCGTCAAGCTGGACGCTACGAACGCATCGGAGACAGGTTGGGGCGTGCCTGTTGCGGGATCCTTATTATTGTCACCGAGACCAAAAAAGGGGATCGAGACCGGGACCGGGACAGCGAGGACGAAGGTGAGTGCCAGAGGGAGGAGGGCGATTGGTAGCATTCGGTTGGAAGTGCAATTCTAGGACTTTGTGAAACGAATGAGATGGCCAGCCAGTGATAAATGAAAGTGAGCGTAAGAAAACCGAACCGATAGGGATGAACGTGAAAGATGGAGATCAGGCTTTATATGGCGCCACCTTGACTGTCGCCAGCGGCAGTCATGGTTACCTCTCGACGTTGCCGCTGGCAACAAGTTGTCCTTCGACCGTTCGACGGGCTCTGTATTGTCAACAGATATCACGTGTTGTATATATTTACCATATTAGGCAATGTTATGCGGAAGTCGTGCAGTTTTACCGTGGTGCCGGTGAACGTTGAACGCCTGCGGCGCAAATTCTCGTCGTCGTCGGAATAGATAGACGCACACCGCTGCACCCTGCTTACGATGTTGAGCCACAGGTACGAAAAATGACTTTCCATAACATAATCACAGGCTTTGTTAACTCACGGGAGCATCCGCTGTACCACTATGAGATTGGAATCTACAAGACACTCAGCGTCAAATTCGTGAAGGGCTCATTCAGCGAAGAGACACCTCGAACCTCTGAGCAGGATCAGTGCACGACCAAAGGTGCGTACTTTCCACAATGTACATGTATTGGGAATCTAATTGTCCGATAGATGTGTTGATAAAATACGTGGCTCCGTTCAATAGCCTTGGAAGTACGGTATTGGAACACAGGGGAATTAACCAGATTATGGCACTCACTACATCGATTGGCAACATGCACGGTTAGGCACTGCCTCGCAGTCCTAACGGGCCCCTTTGGCCGTATCATAATCCGGTGATGTACCTGTAGTTTGATTTGGGTTAGCGAGAGTGTGTGGGCTTCCTGGGCGTTCTCTGTGTCACGTGTTGGCTCACTCTCAACTTCAGGCTAACGCGATGCGTTTCACCAGCACAGTCATGGGGGTAACGATTCTCCTTGGAAAGCGGATCAGCAACCGCGGAGCATGGCAAATCAGTATATATACCCTCGCTGGTGCCAGAACTTGAAGGCCAAAAATTTTGTTGGAAGAAACTCATGAAGAACATCTTTTTTTCACTGCTTGGTGTCTTGGCACTTGCTCCTGCCTTAACCCACGCCATAGTGCCGCCTGGCGCTTCCACTCCAGAATTTTACCTTGTCGCCAGTGCTCAGGGCTCGCCCGCAAACCTCCTGGTCAGTCTTTGTGCGTACGCGTCCTGGTTTCGCGCCTAATCAAATTATTCTGGTTCACCCAGCCTGTGCGCACTGACGGAGGAGCAGGGGGTTATGCGACACTCACAGGCACAGCGCCCATTGCAATTTTTTACTTCTATCAAGGTTCCCTCGTCGCCGTGACCTCACCGGCTAGCACAAGCACACTTCGTCCTTTGATTGGGCCCGTGCTCGCAGCGACGGGTTGCTCCACTTACGGCCAATTTGGCTTCACGTCAGGCTCGAGCTCCAACAAATGCGCACTGTACAATTCGTTCTACATCCAGTCCGACTCGGAGAACAGTCAACTCGGCGCAAAGCTGACTTTCAACTTTGTTGGAAGATTCTACGCTTGTGGAAGTGGGCTGGATGTGAGTCATTTCGTTTGTGAAACATGTGGACTCGTTTCTGATCCTTTGTTATTCTTTTCAGATGTGGTATCAGGTCTCGTCAAGTGACTCTCCGCCGAACTTGAGTTGCACGCCCATTGACTTGTATACGGTGCCTGTGGTCATTTGATTTTCAGGTTAGGCATCATGGGATTGATTGATCTATAGTTTAAACGGACCGCATCTTGTCGTAACACTTGTACAATCAACTTTGCCCTGGGCGGAAGCATTTCCAAATATTCCTTTGGACCCTAGGTCACGGTTTAGCAAATAAGGGGGCGCCAAGCGCATCGTCACGTCGTGCTGGATCTATGACGCCTCTTGCATCGACTTTCTCAGAGCGGCCAGGTGACGCCGTCGTAGTAGCCTAAGCCTGGATTAGACTTGAGCGATGGCCAGTGGTACAAAAACTGGCTCCCAAGCCTGAAGGTATTGCCTTTGATTTGCACTCCCGTCATGAAAAATCTCTTACTATCGCTCTTCAGTGTTCTTGCAATCGGCCCTGCTTTCATTACTTCCATCATACCCCCTGGTGCATCTACTCCAGAGTTTTATCTCGTCGCGAGCTCCGCCACGGCGACCCCATCTCCAAACCTTCTTGTTAGTATTTCACGACGATTACTACCTTGACGATAAATATCTCATATTATTTCCGTCCTGACAGCCGTTACGCATAAGTGGTGGAACGACGGGGGGGCCCAGTCTGACCGGCACAGGCCCCATCGGAGTGTTCTACTTCTCCCAAGGGCTTCTCCTCGCAGTCAACCCGAGTTACCCTGCAGACCCGATTCCCACACTCCGCCCCCTCATCTCCTCCTCCCTCACTGGCAGCGGATGCACCGCCTACGGCGGACTTGCATTCGTGGAAGGCTCTAGTTCCAACAAATGCGCACGGACCAATTTGTTCTTCATCCAAAGCAATCAAGAGAATAGCCAGCTTGGTGCCAAACTGGTGTTCAATTGGGTTGGTGGGTTTTTTGCTTGTGGAGCTGGGTTGGATGTGAGTGCCGAATTTGATCAGACGATCGTCGTGGGCTGACTGGCTCCCCCTTTAGATTTGGTACCAGGCCTCGCCAACCGACGGACAACCTGGATTGACTTGCACACCCGTCGATCTGTATACAGTGCCCGTAGTATAGCACCTGAATGGAAGACAGCTATTTCTTCGTTTCTTCATTTCTTCCTATACTTTGTTCGTGCATAACGCTCGAGGCGGAAAGCTTAGAAATTTGTTTTTCCCGTGTACTTATTTCAATCGATGGCTATCCTCTAGAACAAGTCGGCTGACGCATGAAATTTATGAAAGTCCCCATTTTTGAAATCCTATCTCAAGGACATTCACGGCGGCATACTTTGATCTGACCTTGGAAAATCAACTCCGGATCGATCATTATTGTGGGCAGAGTGTCGATGGGACGGGGAAGGGGAAGGGACCCGGCAGCCGCAGCTGCGCAGTATGTTAGCCCGAGTTGACACAGATCCGCTCTACATGAAATCGATAGCCCTCTTCCTGCCCCTGTTGAGACTTGGCTCTGTGCCAACCAGATCGCTCGTCGAACTCGAACCTGGCGGTATGTCCACTGCTATGTCTTTCACCACCTCAGGCGGAGGTTTCTCAACCCACATCCCATCGTCTTCGTCCACATGCCGACCGCCATTCTCCTTCCTATCTTTTCGTTTCTTCTTCCTTGGTCGCTCCTTGTCCTTGTCCTTCGATTTCGCTTTCGGAGCAGATGACCCTTCACCGCCATCCTCATCCAGCTCGAACGAAACAAGCACCTTGCCAGCTTTTTTCTTCTTCTCCTTGTGTAATTTGTCCTCCTTCCCTTTCTTGGGCTTTCCGTCGCGGGGTATGAAGGTAGGCTTGAAAGAACCGATCTCGATCTTCTCCGGTAATGCAGCCGTCTGCCCGGTCAGGCTTGGCAGATGAGATGCTCGAGGCGAATCGACGACGGGGACGCTGGAAACCGGGGTCGGGGTTGGAACAGAAGCGGGAATAGGTGTGTCGTCCTCATTGTCCTTCTGACCCTCATCATCGCTCTCTTCATCATCACTCGCGAAAATCGCTTTGAAAATATCCATCGGGGGCCTCTCGTAAGTTAATGTGTCCCTTCCTTGGTCATCATCCTCTCCTAATCCTACGTTTGCTAGATCCTTCCTTCCGCCTTTCCCAGCGTTTGTCCCTTCCGCAGAATACGACGTACCTTCGGCAGTGACATCCGACTCTGGTACAGAAGCCGTTGTCGCCTTTTGCCAGCTTGGCACTGAGCCCGCAGCAGGAGGTGCATCAGTCGCGGGTTCTGGGTTTGGATCCTTGACTCCGAACCGCTTGCACAAAAGCTTCACCGGCATCCATACCGTCACTTCCCTCGTCATCGGACCGTACATATTCATCCTTGCAGCATGCACCTTTGGTGTCTCCTCGGCCTTCCTCTCCAATTCTTTCTCCTCTTTTTCTTTATAATCCTCCGCGGACGGCGTGTGTAGTCCCTCAAACACTTTCGGCCCATGTTCCACAACAGCCGCACTGGTGAACCGACTGGCCATCGCCCCGCTTATTGGTTTGAAGATCATAGCAGCCTTGGCATAGTCATCCAATTCCTTGTTGTACACGTCAATAGATTGATGTGGCAGAGGTGGCGGCGGGGACAGGGATGCACCTTGAGGGAGGGCTTGTGAATTAAGGTAGGCCGTATAACGCGTTTGTTGTTGGGGTTCCGAGGTGAAAGGTTGGAATCCACGTAAAGCGGCTTGTGCGATGTGAGTCTCGAGATGAGGAATAGTTATGGTCGGCGCGAGTCCGGGTGACGTCTTGCCCGGAAGTGCGGTGCTATCAGACGTGATGTTCTTCAGGCGTTCCCGGTCTTTCTGAGACATGTATTCGAACACTGATGGACGGGCGCCGGGGAGTGGGGTTTCTCCTAGAATGTTTCCGCGCTTTTGATATAATTGTTGGAAAGGACATGCTGAACAACTTATGAAATGATGCACACCTGCTCGGATGAAATACCAGTTTTCCATTTGGCGTGTGTTGTGGGCTCTGAGGAAGGCTGTATCCGCTGGGAATTTTCCTTATCCTTATCCCACACACGCCTAGGATCCGGAGTCCATCCTTTGGGAATGTCGGGTAACGGAAACCTGGTGGGGATGTGCATCAGCAACCCAGTTCCCATAAGTTACGAGACACGAACCATCGATCTTCGGCTACTGGCTTGTCTGACAGTACAAACCCAGCTAGAACACGCCCTCCATCATGGAATGTTTGGAACGATGATGTCGACCTCTTGAATACGTGAGAAAGATTTCACCTAGTCAGCGGACGATGTACTCACATCTACCCGAGGGTTCTTGTGCCTGTCTCGTTCAGATCGTCCGGCTATGGATACTCTGTCTTCGTCGTGATGATCGGATGCGTCATAGGCCATTCGGGTCCGCGAATGATGTAGACCGCCATCATAGACGTCCACGTCATCGTCTTCCGCGTCGTTTAACGCTCCGAGCCCAAACCCAGCTATTCGCACGTAGTGACGAGGTCAATCGTCCAGGAACGACCATTCGTACATACCTGACAACTTTGGTCCACCGGCCCCTCCAACAACTTGACCCAGACTTTCGTTGAGCCCCATCCCGGGCACATAGCCCAATCCATGAGAATTGTCCTTTCGGGGTACGTTTAGAACCGGCGTATCTCGGGGAGCATACGTGTGTTTGCTGGCCTCTTCATCATCTTCTGGAATGTTATCTATGGGAGCTTGACTAGATGAAGCTTCTGCATCTTGTAATTTGCGTTGACGCCAAGTGATGCGAGGACCGACGCCTTGACCGAGGCGCCAGCCCATTTTTTTGAGAATGCGTGCACCGACAGAGTCTTTTGGAGATGGAAGCATGGATTCTTCTAGCGCAGTAGCAATGGAGCTGTCGAACGTGTGAGACGTGTCAACATCGAGTTATTGTCATACGCACTCTTCCTCACCACCTCCCCGCCTGTTGAGTTCTGCCCGTGTCCCACCGAGAAGATCCATCTCTTCAGTCGTATCAAGCACGCTTTGTCCATCCTTCAGCTGGGCCACATCCTCCTCGTCCATATAATCCTCTGGACGTGCTACCTTTTGCTTAGCCCGGTCCGTTCGAGAGGAAGTGAATGTAGCCGGTGTCCATCCTGCAAGGCATTGAGTAGACTAACAGGTTGCGAGAAAAGTGGTACATACCTTCTTTGGAACCGACGGTGTTGAAGTAACCAGCAGAAAAACCCCCTGTGAATGCACCGTGCAATCTTCGACGCCCTTGCTCGTCCCTCACCTAAAAGTTAAATCTTTCAGACGATATATAACCAAAGGAGAACGTGCTTACGTCTTGTTTCCACAACGGTACAAACTCTCCATTATCCCTGGACTTCTCGAGTGGTGGAAGAGGTGTCCCAATCTAACCAAAAGTTCAAAAAGCGAGCCAAACGGTTTCAACAAAAACGTACGAGGCAGAATGACTCATTTGCCCTTGCGCTGGAAGGATCGACACCCAGCTCTCCGAGTTTACGTTTCAGTCGAGTGCTCATCGTAGCGGGACCAAGTCGCCAGTGGCGCCAGTGTTTGCTCAAAAGGCTGATGGCAAACACACACGGAAACCGCCGTGACTTTCAAGTTCTCCAACGGCATGTCTTTGGGCACAAATGTGGTCAGAAATTGCCATGGTCAGCGTTTTCTTATTACAAGACACAATTCCACCTCATCGTGGAAGGAAGCCGTCGACCTCAAAAATCCCAGCACAAATGCTTTGATTTATACTTCTCGGGCAATCCGTCAGACGGAAAACCGTCATCTGCCACTTCATGACATGACTGTTGCCGTAAAGGACAACATATGCACCTCGTCAATGCCAACAACTTGTTCTTCAGCAATGCTTCGTGGTTCGCACTTGTCATCATTGAACGGTCAGCTTAGTTAGAATCAAAATTTTCAGAATTCATGTCACCGATTGACGCGACTGTCGTGGGTGCTTTGGGAAGAGCGGGTGCGTATATAGTGGGAAAAACAAATTGTGATGAGTTTGGAATGGGGTGCGTCGCATTGTCATGATCATCACTCTGTTCTGAAGGAATTACGTCAGTTCACTGAATACACACTCTGTTCATGGACCTGTGGTAAATCCTTACCAGCCTCCTTCGCCACTTGTCCGCTGGGAAAACCGCGAGCGTAGATCAGCAGGGGGCAGTTCGGGGGGAAGTGCTGCAGCGGTAGTAGCAGGCATGTGTGACGCGTGAGTTTCTTGTCGTTTACTAATACGGCCGTCTTAATTGTGTTCTCTGAAGTACAGCGCGTTGTCCACGGATACTGGCGGATCGACTCGGTTGCCTGCGTCGTATTGTGGTATCGTGGGCTTGAAGCCTTCCTATGGTCTTATCAGCAGGTGAAGATGTTTCCTTTGATGTAATGTTTTATTTGGTTTAATGGTGATCAAAGGTGGGGCATTGTGCCGTTCGCAGACAGTTTAGATTGTGTCGGAATTATGGCCAAAAATGTACATGCTGTGAAGCGTGTGTTCAGTGGGTGAAGCATCTCTTGTCATTAAATTAGCACTGATCATTCGTAGATACCCTCTCGTTCCATGACGCGAGAGATCCAACAGCAGCCCCTCAGGAAATAAGACAAAGAGCAGTTCTCGCATGCGAAGAATATATGTACCCATGGTCCACCGACAAAAATCCACAAGGTTGTCTGAGTGGTTTACGGATAGGTGTTCCGCAGGTCCGCTTCATTCCTTCCTCAGACATGCGAGACGTTCAACCATTTTCACAGGAATATTTTCCTGCCGAACTCCAACCTAGCGTCTTGAGGCCTGTGCGTCGTTTGCTTGAACGCCTGAAATCACTCGGTGCATCTTTAATATCAGTGTCCCTCCCATCGACATCATATGCGCTGAGTGCGTACTATGTGATTTCCAGCGCTGAAGCCAGCAGTAATATGGCCCGATATGACGGAGTACAATATGGTATAATCATCACTTGCTTTCAAAATTGCCTTTCTCATCAGATAATACGTAGGATTGCACGTCGACCCTCCCCTTGACGTCGATAGGACAAAAACGTCCAATGTATATGCGTGGATTCGCTCCAAGGGTTTTGGACATGAGGTTCAAAAGCGAATGCTACTCGGGACATATGCGCTCACCGCAGAGTCAGTGCCATCGATTAGGCTCCATGCACATGTAACTTATTTGTACGTTCTGGTGCAGTGCATTCGACAACTACTTCCTGCAGGCCCAACGCGTTCGCAATCGAGTCCGGACGGACTTTAATCGCGTGTTTCGCGTTCCTAATGTTCTCTCATCTCGTTCCGCCGCCAATTCGGATGGTGTTGATGTCCTCCTCCATCCCTCAGCAATTCGCACTGCACCCCTCCTGGAGACATCTTCCTTTCCTGACCTGCAGACGTATGTCCAAGACGTGTTAACGGTACCCGCTTCTCTGGCGGGATTACCCGCGCTGAACGTACCTGTGGGTCTAGCTGAGGATGGCTGGCCCGTTGGTACTAGCGTTATTGGACAATGGGGGTGCGATGAGATGGTTTTGAAGGTGGGGGAAATTGTCGAAGAGCAAATTGTCTCCAGCTACTAGTAGAAAATGCTTCTGAAGTCGTGGTGTGACGGTTGAATGCGATTTTCAACGCTATGGAAGTTTACAGTATACCGTCCCCTCCAAATCCATTCGCTGCTGGAGTAAGCTCGGCGCCCATCGTTTTCCCCGACATGAATTTTACCCGTGTTGCGGGCCTCGGGCATGACCATGATCGTGATATATCCTCAAATCAATCGCGTTGAGACTTGGTGAATGCCCGACGGTATCTTGATTTCAATGATTTGGAACTCATGCGTAGATGTAATGCCAGACCCCAGACTGGTTGGTGTGTCATCATGATACATCATCCTTGAACGGACAACCTGGTCATCATGACTTGAAACTGGCACCTCAACGGATCCGAGTCTGGCGCAGACTTACTTCTGGAATTCTAGGACCAGTATCATGAAGCCAGTGCTTCAAATTCAATCCTCGGGCCTCAGGGACGATACTAATGTTAGCCGTCGCTGACGCAGTTAAAGATGGCCACTGGGCTGGCGTTCACACATTTCTGACATGCAGTAGGAGTCCGAGTCTGTAGGACGTTCTCCGACAGTGTAGATAGATTCTAGACTTGACAGCCGTGGATACAAACGATTCACCTAACAGATAGACAATGAGCAATGAAATCATTTGAATGGAATCAACTAAATCTTCTCGTCCTCGTCACTCCACAATAGATCGTCTTCATCGTCGGCAGAAAGGCCTCCGAAAAGAGAACCCGCTATTATGTGGTGTCTGACACAAATGATATGAGTACCTTACAATAAACGACTGGATGGGGGCCTCACTTGGACAAGAATTCCTCGAAACTTGCCCTCCCTACTTCCCAATCCACTCTAACCCAATTATGCATGAGATCCCCGTCACGGTAAACCAGTACTGTCGGAAGCATATCAGTATCAACAGCTCCCGTGCCTTCTTCCTTTCCCTCCTCGTCGCCTTCGTGTGCAAAGACTATGTCCTCTTGAAAGTCGGCACCATCGTCATACGGATCATCTTCATCGATGTACGCGCTGCGAATATTGGTGGAATTTATTCTGGAGGGATTGACGGTTGACGATGACGATGTGGTTGATGCGAATCCAAGCGCTGAGGCCCGAGCACGGATGAATTTAGTATTGGAGTACATACGTGCCAGGCGGGCGAGCGTTTCGTCTAAAGAATAACATCGTTCTAATGACTTGACCAAAGTCACTCGAACTAGGCACAAGGACGACAGCAATAAAACATACCGGGTCATATAGATGGACCACAACCCAAACACCCCGCGCTTCCTGTTCGACAGCTGGTACGAAGCCATTCACGCCGACCTCTCGCAGGTGCCCGAACCTCCCACTCTTACCCCTCC
Organism: Hygrophorus pudorinus; assembly: GCA_003314045.1. Lineage (NCBI taxonomy): Eukaryota > Fungi > Basidiomycota > Agaricomycetes > Agaricales > Hygrophoraceae > Hygrophorus > Hygrophorus pudorinus. The sequence goes on along the minus strand of QLPF01016366.1, from coordinate 33,980 downwards.
CAATGGCAGCAATCGCTTCCGCCGCCGGCCTCCGCCCTTTCTCATCCCCCTCCTGTTTTTCCCAATTCTTCTCATGTTCTTCCTCAAGGAAGGTCTTCCCACCGAGACTCGCCTTCTCCATCCTCTTATTCAACTGATCAATCTCTTTTGCGTGTTTCGAACGGTTGATGGAATTCGCTTCGTCTCGGTCACGGATGACGCCCTTGACACCAGTGCGGCCTGGTCCCATTCCTATCGATTCGTGATGGGAGGAACCCAGGGCGGTATCGAGGGTTTTGCTACGGGCGGTATCTGAATCGTTTTCGTCTGATGATTGTTCGTCGTCGTCCCAGCCAGCATCAGGTGAAGGTGAACGACGGGGTGAGGATGATCTGGGGTGCCCATTGAAGAGTTCACCTGAAAGAACGAGAGATTCGATATCGTACTAGTCAAATAGTTGTACAGTAAATTAGTTTGCCGCTAATGGATTCATGAATACGAACCGTCATTTCGTTCTGCTTTGTGCGTAAGCAGTCGGCAAGGAGCCAGGTCGTTGCATGTACGTCTCCAGCCAAATAGTGCGATACTTTGTGAGTCTTACGAGTAGGAAGCCCGACGATGCGTAAATGTAATGCCACGACATCCTAGTACTGGCGGACTTTCCTTGACTCAACAAGGGACGACGTGGTCATTATATATCATAACTTGAAACTGGCACCTCAACGGATCCGAGTGACTTACTTCTGGAGTTCTAGGATGTCAGTGGTTCAAATTCAATACTCGGGCCTCAGTAAAAGCCGTCGCTGACGTAGTCAACAAGATGGTAAGTGGCAACTGGCGTTCACACATTTCTGATGGAATGCCTGACGACAAGATCTTAAGACTGGTTAATGTACGGCGCCGAATTTAGGGGGCGAAGTTATGTTGACAACTTGAAGCATACGGAGTCTGGTTACTAGTGAAACAATGTTGTTCCAAGCACAGCAATACGCATGTGCGCATACCAAATCATCATTTCCCTACACGGAAAGCCGTGATTGTGTCTGCCGTGGAACCGCAAATGATGCAGCCGGTCCAACCTCGGTATCGAACTAAGGAGGAAATGCGTGCGCTTCAAGTCCGTTACGCTCCATGGGCCAACAAGCTCTGATGTCATTCAGTCACTATGCTGAGCTGTCCTCCAGTTCTCTTTCGCCTTTCGCTTCCTTTTCTCCGTCCCATTCGGCGAAGTTCTCTTCCTCTTCCTCGCTCTCTTCAATTATTCCACGTTCTTCACTCTCGTCATCCCTCTTCCGCTTCCCTCGCACGGCCTCCTCAGGCCCAGCGCTCTCTGCCAGCGTAACGCAGGTCAGCCTGGTACGTTTTGTGTCATATTCCGCGACTGGGTTCATTTGCATCTGTTCTTTTGATGTTTCCGCGCCAGATATTGATGGCAAAGCTCTCATGTCATACACGTGGATTTTACCGTCAGACGAGATTGTGCACACTATTGTCGTAGATGTGCGATCCGGAAATGAGGGTGGGAGAGCGATTGATAGAGTTTGGACTGCCTTGACGCTGTCATCTAAATCAGCGCCAGCAGAGATGTGTGAGGATTGAAGGCAAACCGATTGGAATGCCCGATCATTTCCGCGACAACTTTTGGAGATTTATCTGGATTGGAAGATATATCGTATACCGTTAGCTTTTTATCTTCCGCTGCCGCGAAAAGGACTTCTCCGTCTCCATTGACGCGCTTGCAGAACTTGATGTCGTGAAGACGGGAGGGATGTACGATCGTGTGGAGGAGGTTCATGTTCTGACGATATATACACGTGGATGAAGCGAGGACAGCACATGATAAGAACATACAGTTGAGTAAATGTCGATCCTGGCTTGGGCCTGAACAGCAAATAGTGATCCGTCCGTTGACCATCGGACTATCTCGCCCTCTGGAAACATCCGTTGGATAAAGCAAGAAACCATAATTTACGGCATACCTTTTCCCAATTTTGTACTGGCGGAGCCTTTCCCCCGCATTAAATCCCACATACGGAGAGTCTTGTCCTTCCCAACGCTTAATCCAACTTTACCTGATGGATGAACGGCGACAGAATTGATGCGGCCTTTATGGCCCTTCAATGAGCGCAAAACTGCCCAATCACGCGCTCTAAACAGACAGAGCGTGCCATCCTCCGATGCAGAAAGTAGGTGCGAGCGCGATGGGAAGGTCAGATGAGTGATGGAACCTATATATTTTTGCGATTGAGAGGTGTAAATTTGATAAGTGGAGCGGAAGACCTTCATGATTCATCAATCCACCAATTTCTTTCCTCCTCCGCAAGTCCCAAACCTTCACGACCTCATCTGCGCTCCCTGTCGCGAGCCACTTCCCGCCATTGGGAGATGCAGCGACCGCTTTGATACACGAGACGTGAGCCGGGAAAATAAAGACCGGCTCCAGATGGTACGAAAGTTCGGAACCCACGGTTGTTACTGAGCCTTCGAGACCATACAGTAATTTTTCGTACGAGCCCGCTATAACTTTAAAAGCAGTGGGCAGACTTGTAGGATTGGTAGACTTTTTTGCCTTGACCGGTGATACGTTAACAGGCTTGAGCTCTGCTGGCGCTTCAAGCCTTGCTTTTTTGGCGGGCCGTTCCTTCCTTTTTGCGGCCAGGTGGGTTTCGAGCATGGGAGATAAAAGAGTACGCGACGGTTGTTTACGTATGTATCTAGTGAGCCTGTCGATAAAACATGTGTAAACAGTCGGACGTGTGAATCCATCACGCCTGCCAGTGCACGCATGGACAGTCGGTCTGGAGCCAAGGGCCGAGGTGGGTGTTCAACTTGTCAACGGATCCCAACTAGGACTCATCCATACTTCTCCAACGTCACCTGATATCATTTATTGCCTAACCCCGCGGTTGGTGCGCCACAATGTATTCCCGTATCCGCAGATGGGGCTACGACGTCCTGTGATGATCTTTCAAGTTCCGCAGGAGCCAAGACAGCAGCGAAATGCTGGTATGAACTCCCTTTCCTGCAGGTGGCGTTTACAGACAATTGCAAGTCAAACTGTGGGAAGCCCCTCGAGAACGCCAATCAAATTGAACCAACACTACCATTGGAGGGATGTCGTAAAATGCTTAATCTGTATCCATAACATAACGATCCGCTTCTACAGAATCTCCTTATCGCTTCTTATCAAGATCTGATGGGGAAAAGATCACCAAGTACTTGAGGACACAGCTCTTTAAGGATCTTCCGTGATTTACCCACCAACATCCCCCCCACCATGAGCGACGAAAAATCCATCGACAAAGAGCAGGGTATCTCAGAAAATTCTGCCGTCGTCGTCGATGACCGGTATCATTTTGACGCCGCTGACCTTGACAGGGTCCAGCGACGTCTCAAGCAGCGTCATGTTCAAATGTATGTTCGGCGAACATTGTTATACTTCTTGGTTCTAACCTGCATCCCTCCCACAGGATTGCGGCAAGTCCCACTTATTAGTGCCGGTTGACGATTGCCACTCATTGTTCGTGTAGATTGCTGGAACCATTGGAACTGGCCTGTTTCTTGGGTCCGGAAAGGCCCTGAGCGGTGCTGGTCCTTTAGGGGCATTAATTGCATACGCTTTGGTCGGCACAGTTGCCTACTCGTGAGTCTCGTCAAAATAATCCTCACTGTACACCTTTCATTGATATCCGCCAGGTCATTATGTTCGGTCGGTGAAATGACAACCTTTGCACCAGTTTCCGGCACTTTTCCTCATTTTGGTGAATAGTTTTTCATTCTGGTTCTCACCCCTTCTGATGTGTGCCTGCCAGCTGCTCGATGGGTCGACCCTGCATTTGGTTTCGCGGTTGGATGGGTTCGCACACTTCCTCGGCTCACCAAAGTATTATGCTAACCCCCGCTTTCTTCGCTAATTACAGAATTATTTCTATGTGAGTCGCATGAAGTTCGAATGATACTCCCCTTTTTTGACAAATGTTTATTGTAGACCAACGCGTCAGTCAGTCCGCTGATAGTAACACGAAAATTCTGAAATTTTCTTGTAGAATTTCGACCCCAGTGGAAATTACAGCTGCCACAATTTTGTTAACTTTCTGGGATAGCAAGGTACGTGTAATTGACGTGTCGTTAACATAAATTTGACGAGCGTCATGTTATATAAGACCAGTCACCAATCCATTTACACTGCGGTCCTCTGCATTCTTGTCTCTTCCATCAACATCTTTGGTGTCAGGTACGTCACACCGCCAACCATGTCATACTTGATCTAAAGAGCGGTTTTCCAGATACTTTGGAGAATGTACGTGCTACCGACGTAGGAAATATGCCTTTACTTATTTTCCAATCAGCCGAGTTCATTTTCTCAATCATCAAAAGTAAGTAGCATTCTGACTACTCCAAGCGAAAACACACTTACATAAAAGGTTCAGTTTGTTTGATCACCGGTCTTATTCTCTGTGGTTTGATCATTGACCTCGGGGGAACCGCAACCGATCGTATTGGTTTCAGGGTGGGCCTTCAGGCCCCCTCGTACACTCGCCTACTCACACAAGGCCTGCTTAGTATTGGAAACATCCGGGCGCCGTCGCCGGAGCTCAACTTGTCAAAAACGTCAATACCGATAGATTCCTCGGCATCCTTTCTGTCATTGTCCAAGCAGCGTTCTCTTTCCAAGGAATGGAGTTAGTTGCCATGTAAGAAGTGATCACTTAAGTCACCAAAAACATCTGATTCAATATCATACACAGCGCCGCGTCGGAAACTGAGAATCCCAGACGAAATATTGCCAAGGCTGTTCGTCGAGTGTTCTACCGTATCGCTGTCTTTTATGTGAGCTGTCAATCACATTGTTCGACAAATTGGACTTAATAACTATAGATTCTCGGTGTCTTCATCGTGGGGCTGCTCGTTCCCTACGATGATCCAAATCTGCTGCAATGTATTTACGTTCATCATTTACTTCCTTCTTTCTCACCGACGTCGAGCACTTTCTCATAGCTACCGGAAATGCTGCCCAATCTCCTTTCGTGATTGCTATCAACCGTGCCGGTATAAAAGGTGAACCAGACCCAACGTCTTATAAATCCGCTGATCGTGACTTTTCCGTTAGTGCTTCCGCATATCATTAATGCCGGTGTGTTCACCAGCGCATTCTCCGCCGGAAACAGTTTCTTGTTCTGCTCTTCCCGTATCCTCTACGGCTTGGCACTGCGCGGGCAGGCTCCCAAGTTCCTCACGTATTGCACCAAGAAGGGTCTTCCTTTGGCTGCTATTTTAACGGCTGTAAGTAGTCAAATTTCGTCTATTCTCACAGCAGCTGATCAACAGCTCAGGGACTCTTCTCCTGGCTATCCTTTATGAATGTTTCCAGTGGTGCTGTGACAACGTTCAAGTGAGTTATGATCGTACCTCTCGTATTATATCGAAGATTAACAACAGCCTTCCATTGTTAGCTGGTTTGTGAGTCACCTCACCCAGAGTTGTCTACTTTTTTGTATCTGATTGTCGTAGGTCAATCTTTCCACAACAGGAGGATTCGTGTCATGGGGTGCTATCAACCTGACCTACGTCTTCTTCTGTAAGAATAGCATTGCTGACAACCACCTGATTCTCTTACCTGACTGCTCCCATCTTCAGACCGAGGCCAAAAGGCACAGGGCATTGATATGCGGAAGAATGTCTACAACAACCGATTACAGGTACGTCAGACCTAGCCTCGTAAAGACCGGTGATCGTCCTGACGAGGTATCAACAGCCATACCTGGCGTACTGGGGTATTTTCTGGACCGTCTTCTTTTCCCTTATAAACGGCTTCGAGGTATTCTGGCACTTCAACGCTTCTGGCTTCTTTACCGCATGTGAGTTTCCGAACTCCAGCCTCAGAGTGCTTATGTCCCCCATTGTCGTACTTACTTACCTACCCATATCGACAGACGTTAATATTCCGATATTCGCTGTCCTTTACTTCGGATATAAAATCGTCAAACGCACGAAGTTCTGGAAGCCTCTCGAGATGGACTTCGTTACTGTGAGTCTTGTGTGGTTTTTGAGATCTGGAGGCATTTGGTGATCATCCATCTACAGGGTATCCCAACCGCTGAGGAGACTGAAATGCCGGAAATCAAGCCAGTAACAATACTTCAGAAAATTGCTGCGTTCTTATTCTAAGCTTAATGTTTCATGTATTATGGTTTCTCGTGCCAAGTACGACTCTTTTCATTGAACGACTGAAGTACCAAATTCAGCACAATTATTTCATGACAGGGATGCCCGGCATTGCCAGTACGGGGTCCCTGGCTGTAGTGTCAGAGGATTGTTTGATCACCATACTCTTAGGTCTTTCTAAATTTCCCTTGCATCCACACGCGGTACATTTTCAGTTGCCTCTTCCGGTTTACGATTAGACGTCGGTCTACGCCTAGTTGTTCGATGTTGAAAAGAGGATGCGGAGGACAGTCAGTGAGGGATGAGAGGAGATTTGGGTGTACGCGGACGGGCGAGCTAAGGGGTGGTGTGACGGCCGTTGGGGCGGCTGCATTGGAAGCATCTTGGGGAGGTGGATGGACCGGTGAATCTGAGGAGAACGGTGAATGTTCATCAGTCGTGACTTCAGCTTCTATGTCGACCTCGCCCATAACTTGTGTGGTAGTGGTTGTCTCTTGTGCAGGCGACAAGCGGGAACCGGTGAACAATAGTGCCAGTTCGTCTGTGATGAGCGTAAAAAAGTGATGAGTTGCGGGGAGGATATGGTGCCATACCGAGCTCAAAAAAATATACTCGGGTTTTGTCCCCGCGAATGTAAAAGTTGTCTTCTAAGAGGCGGCCCGCCTTGAACCGCAGCTGCGTCAAGTCGTGACGGCCATAATCACGGAAGACGACAAGTCCTCCTGGTTTTAACATCTTTGCACGGTTACAGTCAATCATGGACAATTTCAAGGCGAAAGGGATGAACCTTGTGGATGTTTGCGATGGCTCTCCCCCATTCGTTTGGGTGAAGCGCACTCATCACAAACACAAGGATAATGATATCTACACTCTCCGGCTCAACGTCTAGGGGAAGATTTTCAGGGGAGGTGACGTCCCAGACAGATGCGACGATAATCCCGGTAGTCGCGGATATGTACAAAGAATTTGTCTTTAGCCATGATATAGGAACAGTTGCATAAGTAGGCGTGCCATTCGGGAAGCTAATATGCTCACTTGGACTAACTTCACTGCATGAGCAGAGTAGTCGAAGGCCCGGAGGGTTAAGTCCGGATTGCGATTTGCCGACAGTAAGGGAAATACAGAGTTTCCAGCTCCTGGAATAAGATAAGATCTGAATTGGAGCTATATCTATCAAGTTGCCACTGACCGCATCCGATTTCGACGATGGTCACTCGTCCTGCCTATAAGCAGTATGTGAATCCATCGCCAACCTAGGCTTCAAACCGGGGCTCACGTTTGGCTCAGCAGCCGCCACAAGTTCTGGAAATTCGTTATGTAGCCTAGTGCTGTTATAACTGATGTCGAGTGTAGATGAGAGCACACAACACCGACCATTTGCGATTGCGGAAGAAATTACTAGAGTTTGTTTTGTAAAAATTATCCCTACGGCCCGGTACCAGTCAACGGAGTATATCACCAGGTACAGAAAACCGGGGATGCGAACCAATGTCTGGAAGGTTTTTTATTGTATTTTAGCTTCTCGTCCTCGGGTACAGGTTCTATACGTTGTTTTGCCAAGCACACTGCAATAGTTTCGACCTGATCCTCTGGAGGGGGGACGTGATCCCAGGCATTTTGGCTCCACACCTGCGATTCGTCTGTGAGGAGTCTACCTGTATGGGTTGGCCTGGAGAAAATTAACGTGCCAGAGGTCTGCACACCTGGAGCCAAAGGGCGGTTTCTCGGCGTTAATATCGTGAACTGAAGAAGTCTTTTTTGTGATACTTTCTGCGCCGAAGGGTAGGTGCACCATGTCCATAATATGACCCAGATGGCAGGCGTGTCCGTCGGTGAACGGTAGGAAGCGACGGTTGCGTTTTGGGGTCCTGGGCCTGAACTTGTGAGCGGGGTCTGGTGATCAGTCCAGTAATTATTAGCGACCGAGTCGGTCTGCACAAGGCCTTGACGACCTTTCTCACCACGAGCAGTCTCCGTTTCAGCAGGATTTGGAGGCTGGCCGCACACTACTGACCTTAATCTATCTCTGATCTACGTTGTAATGTCCGCCGCTCCCGTACCATACCCACAAGGTCATCGCGACGGCTTGGAGGACCTATATGATGAAGTGTGGGCAAGTTATGCGGATGGAGATCCCTCAACACCTTGTATTCCTACTCCTGAGCGTGATTTTGCGAAGATCTACAGTGTCTATGGAGATGACACTGATCTCAAACCGCCGAGCTCTACCACTTCCCCTGCACACTGTGCGTATCTGATTTTACTTTTTCGCATGTCCTGAAGGCTGATTAAGCGAAACTATAGCTGTGCATAGAGTTCCGTCCGCAATCTCCCAAGACAACTTACGACCTACTCCTCGTAACCCCCAGCCTCCACAACCACCCGGCCAATATTCTCCAACCACAGGAAGAGTTCGCCGTTTACCGCCACTCCCTAACAGTTCTTCTCCTGTATCCCCTTCTGGATCTGCCCTAAACATGCCCGAACCAGACCCCTACGTTCACGACCCTGGAACACGACCAAACCACCACCCTTTGGATGTGTACACATCGTCAGCTCCATCAGATTTACTTAGGAAAGTTACCACAGGCAGTATAAACAGTCGCCAGGGACTCACGCCGCCTGTTGGCGCTTCTATCGGTACTCGTAATGGTAGTTTCTCTGCCGCGGCGTCATCACATAGCATTCCACCGGATGATTTACCCCCTGGATACACAGGCCGACCAGAGCCATCATCTGTCGGTTTGGAGCCTCCCTTTCGAACCCCATCTTATACAGGTCGGAATATGCCTCGGGATCCTTATCAAGGTGCTGTGAACAGCACATCCCCGGGTCGACCTCCTGGCGCATCTCCTCCCATTATTCCCGGTTACAATGGCGGCTATGAACCAACGCCATCGGGACCCAAAGACGATGCCTCTGCAAACGGTGATACTCCCACTCGACTGCATGGATACCACCATAAGCTTGCAGAACAATATCGCCCTCCGGATGCCAATCCTCGAACATACTCGCCTGGTCATGTTCCATCGAATAGCAATTTGAGTGTTCATGTTACACGTCCCCCAATGGATAACGAACACTCGCGGAGCACTTCGGAGCACATGGCGCCTTCTTCTTACTTCCCTTCGGCGGACATAGTGCCTAAGTGTTAGTATTGCACGCGTGATAGCTTTTTCTGAGGCTGACTTGCAACTAGATGGGTTCGAGCTGAACAGGTCAACTTCAGCAACTTCTGACGCCTCTACCCAAAATGGACTTAACCCCCGTCCTTCGGTGGCCTCGTCCGGTGTGACATATCTCACTTATGATGGGCCGTCGTCGTCACTTGCAACAACAGTTGATCGTGGAAATTCGACTGGATCTTATGAGTCGTACACTGGATCAGATTGGGGTTTAACGGAATCACACTATCTTCGACGATTAGACCAATATGCGACTGGCAGCGTAGGAGAGGCAAGTAACGCCACACGTAGGCCCAGTGAAATGCACCGGACCATCGTGGAAATGAAAGGTAAAGGACCGTTAGAGCTCCACGACGAAGATGACGATGAGTACTGGGAGGACGAGGACGAGGACGACGGCCGATTTGTCAATTTTTCATTGTTATCGCACATAGCCGTGCAGCTACGGGACAAGGTGCCGCGGGGTACTCACGTGAAGGGTAGTATTCCTTGGCCGCGTGCATTCACTGGCAAAGACATCGTCGTACGCTTCACATCTCTTGTCTCGACTGGTTTCCGTCGGCTGACTCAAATCCTCTGCACAGTCGACAATTCAGTCCCAAATTCAACGCGAGCTGTTGATTAATCATGGAGTATCCACTAACGACCGACGAGCGGCTCTCCAGGTCGCTCGCAGTCTCCAAAGCCAGCTATTTTTCTACGAAGTTGAATGGGGTAGTCGTGTCCTTCAAGACGGCGTTGAAGATGTCTACATGTTCTTGGATGATCAGGAAGGTGCATCTGAGACACATCGAGAGAGGGAAGAGCTACCAACAGGTGTTGTCACGGTGTTGACCAAGTGCTACGCCCCTAGCTGTGGGGATGGTATGCCATGCTTTTCCTATGCATGCCCACGCAGGGTAAATTGTTCCTTTTCGTTTCAATGCGGCGTCTAACACCTGTTGCTTCAAGGGCAATTCGATCGTGAGTCCTATGCAAGGGCAGCCGGAGCCTCCACAAGAAGTCGTATGTGTAATTAACTTTCTCGAGTATCTCAGACTGACCATAAACATCACCCATAGAAAGAAGATTGGTCCAAGACCGTAAAAGAGGAGGTCCTTGGTTCACTGCCAGAGAGCGAGATCAACCGTCAAACGTACCCTCTCGCCTTCATTGATTTCTTTCGTGTTTATTAATTTTATTTGGCACAGTATCATTCACAAGGTTATCAGCAAAGAGGAGCAATATATTCAAGACCTGGATACCGTCGAATCAGTGGGTCCTAGCATACATTTGTGTAGATTGCTTTGATATTGATCTCTATGTAGCAATTCATCAAACCTCTCCGAAATGCTAATCCTCCTGTCATACACCCACATGTGGTTGAAGAATTCATAGAGGATGTTTTCGGTAACATTCTTGATCTTCGGGAATGCAATCGTCGACTTCTTGAGGTGATGTATGTGAGACAGCGTGAACAGGCACCCATTATCCAGAGGATTGGTGATGTATTCCTGGATGCAGCTACGGAGTTTAGGCTGGCATATCCTATCTATGTTGGTCACCTTCCCTTGGCCGACAAGAGAATGAAAGAGGAACTGGAGAACAATCCTGAGTTCCGTATATTCCTTGAGGTATATCTACGTTGCATCTCGAACCATAGTTGGTGTCTCATCTATCACGTCATAGCAATGCTCGCGCCAATCCGCTCGACCTTCGGAATCACTTCGTCTTGATCTCAAACACTTTTTGAATCGGCCATCAGAACATCTCCAGAAATATCCGGTCCTACTAGAAGCCATTTGCCGCGAAACGGCCGTAGGCAATCCAGATGCTGATTTCTTGATGGAAGCTATCGAAGCCATCAAGAACCTACAGACTGTAGCTCAGTTGCGCACGTTCCAGTCTGCGATGGGCAAAGGCATGACAGGGAAATGGGAGTGGCATGACTTAGTAGCCACAGATCTTAGAAAAGGTATGACAAAGGAGGAGAGCAAGCGTCAGTCGTGAGTATGTGTCTTTTCCCGCGTTTTTCCTGGCTTCACCATGCAATATAGGATTATTTTCGAACTAATCAAGGGTGAGATGGCTTATGTCAAAGATTTGGAAAACATCGAAACCGTGCGTGTCTACTTGGGGTGTGTTACTATACTCATAACTTCATTTCTCAGATGTACATTCGACCACTTCGCGCCGCGGAGCCGCCCATTATTCCGCAGGACAGATTAGAGCAGTTCATCCTGGACGTGTTTCACAATTTTGCAGAACTCCATGCGCATCATCGCAAATTGGTAGACCAGTTCCACGAGATTCAGCGCGACGAGCATCCACGTATTCGATCCATAACCGCAGCTGTGTTCGATGCGGCGCTTAACTTCAGAGAAGCTTACATGGAATACATCCCCAACTATCCTATCGCTGCATATCGTATCGATGATGAAATGGAGAACAACCCACTGTTCCGAACTTTTGTTGAGGTAAACACTTTCATTGCATTTAGGCTAAAGCGTCTTCTCATCCTCGTTACAGCAATGTGTGCGACATCCCGATGCTCACCGCCTCGACATGAAGAGCTTCATCAATCGACCGATACCTCGACTACTTCGGTATGAACTTTTGCTGAAAGGGATTCTGGAGGAAAGTTCCGAGGGGCACGAGGATCGCACCGCGATACCACAAGTCCTGGACGTCATCAAGGCCTTAGGGAAGGAAACCGAACCGGGCGTAGTTTCAGCCAAGCAAAAGGTAGAATTGTGGCGTTTTAATTCGAACATTGTATTCAAGCCTGGAGAAGCCATTGTGAGACATTATAGTCTAGCTAGAATATCCCCACTGACATCTATTTTTAGGACATGGACCTCCTTGATGAGAATCGTTCTCTCATTCACACCGGAAAATTGCTCCGTCAACCCGAAACTGGCTTTGAATGGAACGGATGGAGTGAACTCTTTGTGCTTCTCTTTGATAATTATCGTAAGTTTGTAAAGTCATGGAGGGATCATACTGATGTATACCGCCGTAGTCGTTATGACAAAACCCAGGCAAAAGGATGGTGTTACCAAATATAGCGTTACTCGAAGAGTGAGTGTTATCACTTCGTGCCGGACAGGCCAATTAACACGATGTACTAGCCTGTCCCACTGGATTTGCTGTCATTAGCCAACTTCACAGATCCAGCGACGCAGCGTAGCGCGGGTATTTTTCGTGGCCTTCGAGGAGGAGAGCGTCATGCAGGAGACCAATCAGTTACTTCCCCATCTGGCTCTGGCATATCTCCCGATACTGCCACAGACTCTCGAGCCGTTTACCCATGCACAATTCACCATAGTGGAAGAATCGGAGGACTTTATACTGTTTACGCCGAAACGGCCCAAATTCGAGCGGAATGGAAACAAAAATTGGAGGAGGCGATCGGCTTGCGCAAGGTCGTCCAAGAATCGAACAAGGTATTCGAGATCGAGACACTCAGCGTTGATACATTCCTGGTACCGTCCATGGTCATGGGTGCGGCGACTCCGTCATGGAACCACGAGAATTCATTTACGGGTAAAGTTACTTGTTCAGTACCATTCAGTACGTCTTTGTTGTTGTATTACCCCTTATCAGTCTCATTTACCCGGCGTTACTGTAGCTACTCCTGACGGTCGTGGCCTCGTTGCCATTGGGTGTGCTGAAGGCGTTTGGATTGGTTTCCGTCACGATTCTAGATGTAAGGTTTCCTGATTGAGATAGTTGTTGTCTCACGTAGTTTTTTTCTTAGCCATGCGTCGTGTTCTGCATCTCAAGTCGGTCACCCAGTGCGCGATGCTCGAAGATTTTGGGATCTTCCTCGTGCTGGCAGATAAGGTCTGCGTTATTATGTATGAGACTAGTCTTGTACACTCATGTTACGTTCAACAGTCTCTCTTCGCTTACCACATGGAAGCGCTCGTGCCCTCTGCCCCACAAATCTCACATGCATCTCAAACACCTCAAAAACTCAATGGCACGAAAGACGTTCATTTTTTTAGCGTCGGGAATCTGCACGGACGTACTTTGGTGATATACATGAAGAAGAAAGGGGTGAGTCTGAAGGGTTCACTGTGGGTTATTTACTGATCACCTACTGTTACAGCTCGACAGTGTTTTCCGAGTTCTTGAACCTGTAGTTGATAAAATCAACGAGAGATCCAAAGCTCCCGCTGGGCTTGGTACTCGCTTGGGTTTCCGCACTCAACGGTCAGAATGGTTCCGAGTCTACAGAGTGAGTCTTTAATGATTCGAGTACTATTGACTGCTCAATAAGTACCCGTCTGCCTACAGGATTTCTTCCTGCCATCCGAGTCCTTTGATCTCATTTTCCTCAAAGCTAAAATTGCTATCCTGTGTACGAAAGGTTTTGAGATTATGGATCTAACTGAGTACGTCGTTCTCATTACCCACAACTACCGTCCCGCCTAACTTCTCCACCTCCACAGTTTCAAGAGTGTAACAATACCTCAACGGGATGAAGCCGGCCACGAAAAACTGACCAAACGATGCGAATCTTGCCGCCCAATGGGAATGTTTCGCTCCACCGACGACGAGTTCCTGCTGTGCTACGACGGTAAGTCCTCTGCCCTTCCATCGAACAGACCGCATACAACTCAGCTATTCGCAGAATTCGGTCTGTATGTCAACAAACACGGCGACCCAAGTCGCTCGACAGGGACCATTGAATGGGAAGGCACAGCAGATCACGTAGCACTCCACCATCCCTACATCCTCCTTTTCGACAGTCGCTTTATCGAGATCCGCCACGTGGAGACTGGCCGGCTCGCGCAAATCATCCTTGGGCCCGAGATGCGCTGCCTATGGGACGGCCGCGGGGGCAGCGCGCATACACCCGCCTCGGCCGATTTGATTCAGGATGTTCGTGTGCATGGCGTCATGAACGGCCCTGAGCCCACACAAACAGGGCCTGGTAGAGGTGTAAGAGCAGTACCTCAGCACGTCTTTGAGCTGATTCCCACCATCCCATTGTACCTCCCTGGATCCTTGGCCTCACCCTCTACGTCAACATACTTCCCGCAATCGATCTCACCCCCACATTCACCACAGCTTCGGCCTTCTTCGTCCTGGAGATCATGAATAATGTTAATATTCGTTCTGGGCTTTGTTTGCTTTTGCCTTTCAGTGTAACCATATGTCTTGCGCTTATCGTTGCATATATATATCTGTAAAAAAAAAAGCCCGACTAGCCACGCCCCTACCATATGGCCTCGCGCGACCATGGAACTTCAAAGCAGAAGAGATGTCTGCTGAATGGATAAGGCCGGAGGCCGCATTCGTGGCAATGCCTGCTGGTCACAGCGGTGATAACTCGTATATAGATTTGACGACCTGGTGAAAGTCAAATTTAAAATTGGATACATTCAGAATACTGGTACTACAACAGTCAAAAAAGTGTAGTTTGACGAAAAAAAATTTGAGATCCGTAGATCTACCACTCCATGGGCAGGGGCCATCTGACCCGGTGGTCCATTGGGTAAGACGTTTCATTGGGGGTGCAGTTGTAGTATGCAAAAATCCCTTCTCTGAATCGTTTCAATTTTTCGTCTGTTGGGGAGTGATCGCTTTGTAGTTGGGATTGAAAACACGTGATTTGAGACGGGAATATTTTTTCGGCGCCCTTTCATGTCAGGAACGAGTCTTTGCTCCCCAGTTTTGAACCGGAAACCTTGTAATTATGGCAGCGCAGCCTTTACTGTAGCTTACAGATCTAGCCATTGGACTTCTCGTATTCCAGAATCACGCATCATTACAACCTCGGCTCGGCACGGAACATCCACTCATATGGAGCAGTACTCACGGGAGTCATAGATGCAGGCGCTGGAGAACTCGTCGCCTCGACAGAATCAACGTCGGCAGCCGTGATTGCAGGGATTGACGAAGCAGTCAAAGAAGCCGACTCGGAAGGGGAGGTCGTCGTACATGCCGCAGCGGCGATACTCGAAGCGATACCCTCTGCGTTGACAGAGGTAGGTGACGGGACATTGGGACTTGCCACAGGGGATGAGGCAGCCGAAGTGGCGACGCTGGCAGAAATTGAACTCGGGCTTGAACCAACAATCTCGACGGCGAGTGCCCCCACAAAAGTCGCTGAGGCCGACGGACTTAAGCAAGGCGAGGTAATCGGGGTTGAAGACGACGTTGCGGTCGAGGTGGGTTCTACGTCAGCCGCCGACAGTGAGGACGAGGTAGCAGTGGCCGAAACATCGGAAGTCCCGGTAACATCAGATGAAGCCGACGTCATGGTCGAAGAAGACGTCACGTCCATTGCGGCAGCCATCGTCGTGCTCGTTACAATGGTAGTTACTATTTCTGTAGCCACAGAAGTCATGGTGACGGTGGTGACGACGGCGCTCGAGTCGGGATCGGGATCGGTGGACTCAGAGTGAGGTGTCTGAGGGATGGAAGCAACAAAGACAAGAGTGACATTCTGGATATTGGCGTTAGAGGCATCGCGGGAAGAGAAATTGCCGTTCGCGTCTGGATCGCCCATACTCGTTACGCTAGCCACGTTCGCATTGGAAGGAGTGGCAGGATCTTGTCCGACTTTGCCGTCGTCCGGAGATGTCATTCCATCGTCCTCGCCCGCGAACCACATCGGTGCGATCACGCCTGAGTCCGGATTGTAAGCGAAGAACTGACTCTTGTGGGGTGAAGCACCCGTTTCATTGAAGCATTGCTCGAGCGTCAACGGAGCGGGACTAGGGGGACTGGGATCGAACGTCGCACAATAAGGGACCATGGATGCCCCCGAGGCCATGAAGAGGGGCATTTGAAGCTTGACACGTTTGTCCGAACTAGAACTCGAGTTAACGGAGGAAGGGCAGGGTATAAGGTTGAGCTGCGTTTGATTAGAATCAGAAGCATTAAGGACATAGGTTGAATTTCCGGTTGAATTGTCGGGTTGCAGATACAGAGAAGCGATATGTGGTCCCGTGGAACCGCTCTTGAAACCAATGTCAGCCCGCTTTGACGAACGAAGCTCATTATAAACACAACGAACCATGATGTTGACTGTCCCTGGAACTCCTTCTTCGTCTCGCCTGTTGTGCCCAGCAACGTGCGCGTTGTCCTTGTCATGAGGTGAACGACGATCGTGCGACATGACATATGAACCTCCGTGGTTATTGGGGATGAGAACAGACCGACGGTGTGCATGGTCATGGTCTCCATTGTGGTGATGATCCTGAGCATGATCGTGTCTCCGTGTTAGTTCAAAGTCGGTTAGGGGAATGACACCAACTTCAAGTTCGTTACGACTAGCATGTTCGCGGACCCAAACGTCGGCGATCTTAAGCAGAGGATTCAATGGGTCCCATTTCACCATCCTCTTAATAAAGGTAATGTTCGTAAGACGGAAGGCGAATAACAAGAACATATGGCGAACCTCTCTATGGGGTCTACCCTTCGACTTCTTGCCGTTCTTCTTTCCAGATTTCTTACCCGGTTTAGACATCTCTTTGCTCTTGCCGAAGTGCTTCTTCCCACGCACTGGGAGGGGAATTATTGTTGTCGGAAGGCGAGAATGTTTGGAGGAAGAAGGGGCTTCAAGAAAGTGGCCACGTAAATAACGGCCGAATTATATGCACAGACGACGAACCGGCGAGAACCGCAGCAGCGTTCGCAGTGAGGGGGATGGATACGGCTGCGAGAGAGCACAAGGCAGAGATGAGGGTGAAATGTGTAGTAATGCCGACCATTATTGATAAAATAAATGAAAATGGTAGTAGGATAAGTGAAAGGGCGAAGCCTGTCGCGATGAAGTAAAAATAATTAAGAATGAATGAAAGATCACCAGGATCAAGAGAGAAGATGAAAGTAGAGAAGAAGAAGTGGGGGAGCGAAAACATGAGACGACGCTGGTACTTATAGTCCCAGTAAAGGGGGAGCGGGTATTTGTCAGCCAAAGGTTGAATATTCCCAAAAGAGAAAACATCCTTCCAAATGTGGACCAGACTCTAGCGGTTATGCCATGACAATGAGATTATGGCTACTCATCAGAGTCCCAAAAGATGCAACGGCCTATACGCAATATAACCACCACCCAATAAAGCCATTCGGCACTCTCCCGTATGCAGGCACATCTCCCTCTCCATATCAATCGATGATACTCAGCTCTCTCGTCCTCGCTTTCGCGAAATCGTCCTTGTACGTATTCCATATTCTACGAAAAACTCTTAGCGCTACCACATTCCCGAAAACAAGCAATAGCATACCTCGTCAGTTCCTCGATATACATCTTCTGCACCCGCATGATCTCTTCTAAACTCGGCTTTTCACATTTCTCCACGCGTATCGGGTTACCTACTAAAAGAAAACAAGTCGTCAACAATCTAATACTGCGCGAACCAAGACAAAAACCAGACTCACTAACTGATACGATCCGCCGACGATAAGGCATCAACCCCAGATTATCTGCGCATAGAAGCAGGATCAAGATCCACAGCCAAAGCATGCGATGTGGTAACGTACAATTTAAGAGCCCTCGCCCATGGAACAGTGGCAGCGTGAACCCAAACACGCCCTTGAACTTTTTCTGCAACTCATAGACCGTCGTCCCCTTTTCGTTTGGCATTTGCTCGTATATCTGGCCGGAAGCGCGTGAGACCACGCAAATCATAAAGACCGTAAAATACTGACGTCGTTCTCGCCAAATGAGAACACCGGCACCAAATCAGCTCTACCACGAAGAACAATATCTCACAGGAACACAACAAAAATCAAAAGCAAGAGTTCATACCCATGTTGAATCGCCACTTTGATGAATCCAAGTCTAGACACACATACGAAGGGTTAGGACACGGACCCCTCACCCCTCACCCCTCGAACCACGCACCGTTTCCTTAACGTCAAGTCCGCCGTCCCGGGCCTCGCGCTCAGACTCTCCGCAGCGCCACCCACGACGATCGTAATCGCTGACCCAGGCCCCGCCGAAAGGATGTTCGAGCACGACTGCTTGCTCACACTACATATCCCGAGCGCAAGAATGATCTCCCGGTATATTGGTGTGTTGAAATTCGACGCGAGGGTCAGGAGGTGCGGCTTGATCCCCGGAAACGCAGCGGCAAACCCGTTGCCTATAATGAGAAGGGACCGAGGTTAGAACAAGAACAAGAGCGTGACTCGGAGGGAGAGCACATACCGTCTGTGCCAAATGTGGCCATTGCGCCCCTGTAGTACAAATACTAAGGATATATGCGGCAGGCACGAGGATGGGACGACGTACATGCCTATGATGCCTAACAGTACCATTCCAAGTAAAACTAGAGCTAGCCGTACGCATGTCTGTTATTAATAACCACGCACCATGTGGATGATACCCGAAAACATAAGGGCGATCTGCAGGGAGGTCACAAAGCTAAACCAGGACAGAAAATATCAAGCGTTGTGTTCGAAAGTTGACCAGCAGACTGACCTTCAAGAATCTTCAGTGACAAGGGCAGTAAGCTAAAAAAAACGCGCTCCTTGGTACTGGGGAAAACTCACGAGGAAGGGTAATACTCTGCAAAATATTTCCAGATTCTTAGCGATCGGAACCACGGGCTGAGTCTCCCGCCATGTTCTGGGCTGCTATCTATGAACCGCACCCAGAGAAGATACACGGCTATAGGCGGCCAAAAGGGAGGAATGGAACTGCGGAGCCGGGAGAAACATCAATGCCAGGGCGAAAGAACCGCGCCAAAATACTCGCAGCTAGAAGGACAACAGACAGAATGGAGACTCACCACAAGAGTAAGAAAATGAAAGTTGTGATAATAATCATAACAGACCACCCGGCCACCGCCAACGTCTGCAGCCTCCTCTTCCTCGGAATCTTCGACGGCACGAAACTGCAGAGTATACAATCACACACCGAGACGATAGAACACGATTTGGATGAATATTTGAGGCCTCATTAGCTTAAACCTATCGTACGGTTTCTCGAGACGTGAAAACGCTCAACTCGATATTTGCATTCAGGGCAGCCACAGGACGTAGTGGGGTGACAGATAATTTTGACAGTCGTTCCCTGAGCGAAGAAGCCGAGAGACTACGTGAAGCTGAAGATAGCGCCCGCCCTGCCTCCATTTGGGCCGTGAAAAAGGTTATTCGGTTGTCCAGGTATTTTATATGGCGTTGCGCGAGGAACAGAGCGTTGGGTCTCAGATTAATGTTACAGCAGTAAGAGATCTTTGCGTGAATGGGTTTTATACTCGCCGCTGGAAACGAAAATTAAGAATGGACGATATACGACATATATACGCCGATAGGAAAGCTCGGCGCTTACGGCCGGTGGCGCACGTTCAAGTCAAACAAGCGACATGTATACATTGTTCAGGCTGTCTGAGTACAATGATACTTAATGCGCTCGAAGCATGTTGGACCGTGCAATATTCTGACGTCAAGATAAGTCGGCGGCTCACAGAAGTTACATAAATATTTAACTGTGTCAAGATATTACAGCAGGTTTGAGAACAATCTATATCATTGTGGTAAGGAGGGAAGAGCCAATAATGCTCCTACGAAACACGTAGAAAGAAAACAAGTCCGCTGTTCATGCGTACAGGTCGTCATCCTGCGTGTCCTCCGCAAACGCAGCATTGCCACTCGCAGTGCCGGGACCTGCAGGGTCAGTTCCTTCTGGGAACTTGAAGTTATTTCCAAAGCCGCGAGATTGTTGCAAGTTCTATTACAACAAGATAAGGTCAACTGGGAGAGTATATAACGTTAAAAAGCAAACCTGAGAGAACATCTCGTAACGCCTGATATCTTGGTCAGATACTGAACGACGAGCATACTTCATGGCTTCTTCGAAGTGCTCTCTATCGGATAAGACGTCCATTAGCTTATTAGAACGATCATCAAACCTCAAACGAACCTCGTGATTTGGGGGACGGGATCTTCCTCCTCCACATCCTCCTCCATTTTAGTGTCTTCCCCAGCAGTCTCTTCTTTGTCCTTTCTTTCCCGCTCCTTCCGAATATCAGCATCAATAGACTCCCTGATCGCCAACTTCGCAGCTCTCTGGCAAATCTCAGTCAGATCAGCACCAGAGAAACCATGAGTGTTTTTGGAAAGGAACTCCAAGTTGACCTCCGGGGCGACGGGGGACTTCTTCAGACAAGCCCTGAGAATAGACAGACGTGATGGCTCATCAGGCAAAGGAATGTAAATGAGCTGATCGAGACGACCAGGTCGAAGAAGAGCGGGATCGATCTGATCTGGTCGGTTGGTGGCACCGATAATGAAGACATTCTTCTTCGAATTCATGCCGTCCATTTCCGTGAGGATCTGATTCAGAACACGATCACCAGCACCTCCGCCATCGCCCGAAGCGCCTCCACCTCCCCGCGCCTTTGCAATGGAGTCCAATTCATCAAAGAACATGACACAAGGAGCGGCAGCACGGGCCTTGTCGAAGACGTCGCGAACATTAGCCTCAGACTCACCGAACCACATTGTCAGCAGTTCAGGACCCTGAATTACAAGAACATAAGGTAAATCACACAAAAAGTAGAATACAGACCGTACCTTAATGCTGATGAAGTTGGCATTGCACTCGTTGGCAATAGCTTTGGCCAGCAGGGTCTTACCAGTACCAGGAGGCCCGTAGAACAAAACGCCTTTTGACGGCGACATACCATATTTGAGGAATTTTTCGGGATGGTCGACGGGGTATTGAACTGTCTCCTGAAGCTCCTGTTTGACCTTCTCGAGGCCACCAATGTCGTCCCAAGTGACAGTGGGCACCTCAACAACGGTCTCGCGAAGCGCCGAGGGGTTGGAAGTTCCAAGAGCGAATCGGAAGTTGTCCATCGTGACGCCAAGGGAGTCAAGCACCTCAGCATCAATCGTATCTTCGTCCAAATCAATGAGATCCATCTTTTCACGAATTTGCTGCATGGCAGCCTCGGAGCAGAGAGAAGCAACATCCGAACCAACATAACCGTGGGTATCAGCGGCAATCTGTTCAAAAACAAGGCGAAATTTTAGATTCCGAAGTGATGAATCAACACAACGATTACCTGTTCCAGGTCAACATCTTCGCTCAGCTTCATGTTCTTGGTGTGAATGCGAAGGATTTCAAGACGGCCTGTGGGGTCAGGAATACCAATGTCAACCTCGCGGTCAAAGCGACCGAAACGCCTCAGTGCTGGGTCAATAGAATTGGGTCGGTTGGTGGCAGCCATGACGACGACGTTCGAACGAGCTTTCAGACCATCCATGAGTGTAAGCAACTGTGAAACGACACGACGTTCGACTTCTCCGTTAGTCTGCAAATCCGCATTATCAGTGAACATGAATATAATATATTGTGAATTCAAAGCCGACCTTCTCACGCTTGGGAGCAATGGAGTCGATTTCATCAATGAAAATGATAGCGGGCGAATTCTTCTCTGCTTCCTCGAATGCCTTCCTCAAATTACTCTCACTCTCACCAGCCATTTTACTCATGATTTCGGGACCATTGATCAGGAAGAAGAATGCGCCAGTTTCGTTCGCAACCGCTCGTGCCATGAGGGTCTTACCAGTCCCAGGGGGGCCAAACATGAGAATGCCGCGTGGGGGTTTGATACCGATGGATTTGAACAGTTGTGGGTGACGCAAAGGCAGCTCGACAAGCTCACGGATCTGCGCCATCTGCTTGCGACATCCACCAATATCGTCGTAGCCAACATCCGCAAGGTTAGATTCCTCGTCCTCACGCTTGACGGGGTCACCCTCTACACGAACATGAATATGATAAAAGGAGCAAGGACAAACTTTGCACCTGTATGAATGACAGTTTCCTGGGCAACTATGCAAAATTCGGAAGGATCTGTCTCGATGACTTTGAACTCCACAGTTCGCATTCCACCACGGACAAGGAAAGTATCGCCCTTGCGGACGGGACGATAAGCTGATCAACACAAACATAAATCTCCATGAATCATATCATCAGATCAACACGCACCCTCAAGAAAATAAGGCTTGAGGTAGACCTCGAAGAGATTACCACTGAGACCTTCCACTGAGTCGTCGAAGGGAAGTATATGTACACGTTTGCCGTATTTGATGTCGAGACATTGATGTACGTTGACGAGATCACCAAGTTTTACCCGCAAGTTGTTGCGAGCCACTTTGTTCATTTGGATTCGGCCTTCCTCGACGTCATCAGAACTGAGGCAGATGAGTACCGTATCCCTCCGTTTCTTGCCGCTGGTATAGCCACTCAGTACGACATTTTTGAGACTGAAAATCATGATACTACACACCGGACTATGATCGTGTCACCACGAAAGAGCGAGAGAAGTTCCATAGTGGCAGGATGAAGGGTCGCGACTGACACAAACTCGTTAGTCCATTCGACATGGGCAACGCTGTTGCTCACCAGAGTTATCATCAGAAGTGGCCTCGTCAACGATGAGACGATTAGGTCTGCCATAGATCAGAAGATGAAGTGATGGTCAAAATGAATGACTTACGACTTCTTTGGTCGCAAAATTGCCGTTGAAATATCATTTGGTCCGGGCTGGGGAGGAGCACCGCTTGGATCAGCCATGGTCTGCGATTGAAGAAAGGTGAAAGTTTCTGAACGGCGGTCTAGCTTTTATGTGTCAAGAACGAGGGCGACGCGCGTCCTTGAATGTTTTTGCAAAAGCTATCGCAAGTGCACGTGGTAGATCCCACGCCTCGTTCCTTCTGTCAAGTTCCAGTACATCCAGAGCTCAACAATATCGATAATTACATGGATTGTACTCTTGTTCGCATGGTGTACACAGGACGTTACATTTCTTCATCAAGATCAATCTCTTCAACTGGAAAATCTCCAACCTTCACCTTGTCCGGCCGAGCGAAAACCCCATAGTTGGGGCGACACGAGAAATAACGTTCTCCTTGAACACTATGAGAGGCTCATGAACCGTCATGCACATAGTTATAACATTGGGGGACTGACGATCCATCGTTCTTGCCCATCGGCTCATCGTACTCGATACCTACCCAGACGCTGTCACCTTTACCGAATTTCGTATTTCCAACGAATCGTACGGTGCCCCGTTTGTGCAAGTCGTCTTCGCTAGATTCAACTTGGCATCGCGAACCAATTGGGATGTCGACATGGGGAGTAACGCGTAAAGATGGCGCCTCGTCCTTCGGTGCAAAACGCCCTACTTTGTTCCTTTGCTTGTACGCAAGTACAGAATCTGTATTGAGGTTGGACGTGACTGAATCAGAGAAATTCAACGTCTGACCTTGTCTTTGAGCATATTCTGCCTCGGAAAGCTCATACTTCTCAACTTGAGACACGTCCGTGAGCTGCCCCGTAAATGAGGAAGACGGGTTCGTATCCTCTACCTGCCAAACCGAACGTCAAGAAGGATGTTCCTGATCATAGATACACGTACTTTCAGCAGGTGCCAATCTCTAAGACCATAAAACCCCAGAGCCTTTTTTTCATCATCCAATTTGGCGACCAGTTGAGGATTACTCTCGGACTCCAACAATGAGATGACCTGATTATGAACGGGTATGCCAGTGATGAGTTCGAGCTTGGCCTAGAGGAGGAAGGGTCGAAGCATTGGAATACCATCACACATGAATAGATCGCGGGTACGTGACCTTGAGCTGCTCAACCGTAAGATGCAGGTCTAACCGGCGCTCTGAGCGCGTATCTGGAGAGACAACGAAAACATTGACAGCACTCGACATGGTATCCGAGTCGAAGTTTGGGTGACCCTGGTATATCCAGGCTTACCAAGCGCAGAAACTGGCAGAGGAAAGATAATAGGAATCACAAAATGGAGCCTGAAGAACTACTGTCATCCTGTTTCCCAGAGTTGGCACATTAGACTCTATCCCGGGCCCTGCCTGTCCACTCATCCGCCTCCTTCTACACACCTGCTCCCCATTGTCAACAGCCTGCGGTACCACATTGTCTGCTTGAGGCCAGGCTTTCGACGCTTGAGATGACGTCTAACCAACCAGTTCGATGAAGCCAGCTTATCGCTCGCTGCATACTTGAATGCCACCATTTCCGACAGGATCAGTGTTGCTTCGTGCAGTGTTCAACAGTTCGAAACTCGGCTGTTGGCTTTTCTTCATAGCGAGCAGCCAATTCATCTGTAAGCTCTTCAACAAGGAGGTCCAGCTTTGGGTGATCCTCGAGTTTACCGAGCGTGGTACTTGGCGGCTCATCATGGAATCTCGTTTCAGCCCGCCGTTGGTGCCTTGCTGGGTACAGAAAGCTTCATCAAACATTTCCAGGGGTCGATAATTGTCCCTCGCTGTGCGATTGTCGCCGGTAAATCGCACAGTCGTCCAAAGCAAGAGGTGAAGCGAGGACTTCACGTCGTCTTAGAGTATGATTTTCCGTTCTACCGAGAAGAAGACTAGCGGATATAAAATGCCAGGTTCCCTGCGAGCGATGTTAGAGGTGGGTCAAACATGTCACCGTTCGGTTGGGCTGAGTTTAGGTCCACAGAAAAGTCCTAATCGATCAAAAGTCCATCTTGCTTTGGAGTGCTGGTGAGTATGATGTTGCCAGCCCTAATGTCCCGATGTAAAATTCTAGCCCTCTGGTAAGCGAATTGGTGCGCTATATAAGCACAAAAAAAATCAGACGCAGACAGTGGACATGGAAAGGCACTCACCTTCCATTCACAAACTCCCATGAGGAAGTAAAATCGGTCAGATTACGGCCCACAATGTCGAGGCCCATTCAATAATGCCTATAGCGTGGCATGTCCTTTGCCTTGCAAGCCCATTTTCTTTCCTAAACGTCTGCGTAACGGCGGCATGGTCCAGAACGTCATCCCCGCAGTCGAAAGGGGCGATGTGGGGTATATCGTGTTCTTTGAGGAGTGGATAAATGTCGCCCGCCTTCCTCATCTCTGGCCCGTCGATTCTCCAGTAGTCCTTGTAGAACACAACTTTGTCTTTTTCGATACTGTAAGCGCGGGAAGGACGCGTAGGTCGTCCAAACGGCGAAGAAGTAATGCACATCTGAAGCATCAGGGCCCCCGGGTATCAACAATTTGGCAACGTGTAGTCATCATTGAGTTCAAGATGTTGTCTGGCAAGATATGCGGCCGTTTGGTATAGTCGAATTCCTGGCGTCGGGTCGATCCCAGCGAATGAGCCTGGCGAACGTGCCACAAATAAGTGTGAACACGGAACTGGACTTCCGCATGATAAGGCGCCAGCTGGCCCCTCGTTAATGTGATCTGTGTATGTTCAAACTGGTTTTCGTTTGCCATGGGCGGGTCCTTGGCATCTCGAAATCCATCTCGAAATCCATCGGACGCCGCATCGTATTTAAATTTCATTCATATCTCCATCTTGAAGAAATCGGTCTGTCCATTCGTCCGGATTCCACGAGAATATAAGGCTTGAGACCTCCGCATTTCGTATCAGGAGATTAGCCACGTTTGTGGTGTTGGGGAGCTTCTCAGAATACTGTGTGGAAGGCAAGAACTGGACTAGGAAGCGTCAGACCTGAAAAATAGATGACTGCCTGAAATCTCGTTGGAGTTGGGGTGATCGAGGTTGGTGGCCAGGACCCCTTGCGTTCAGAATCTTCAGATAGCGGAATAGCTCGTCAAGCATGAAGCGTTTGAGGCGTGTGGATACAGGTGGTACGAGGATCCACATTTTTTCACCCTCAAAATCGTTCGATACCAAGCTGGGCCTGAGCTGGCGGATCAAGTCGCATTATCAGTAAAAACGCAAGTCGAGCTAGGTTATGTCCCGGTCAGTTGAAAGTCAGCCCATAGTCAGCATAGTCGACTGGTAGTAAGTTTTAGTAGCGAAACAGACCAACCAGGCACAACCACAATTTCGAGCCATCAAAGTTAGTCGACGTTAGTCAAGCTCTGGTCAGTACTAGCAGTTCGACAGTATTTAACAGCTGGACATCCGAGTTGTATACATATCAGTACTATATCAGTATGAGTAACTTCAACTTCGTCTTGAATGTTCGGACTCCTGAAAAAACTCGTCCACCTCTTAAAATTACACCTACACCCCTTTCCACTGAACCCGAGTCCCACTACTTCGGCCCTCGAGCTGCAGGCAATTATGATGGGCTCGCACGCACCTGAGCCCGACCACTATTCCGACCTCCACCAGGAGTTTCTCGACTTGGGGCCCCCATCCCCCCAGCCGTCGCATACTAATCCCTTCCCACCGACGCCCGCCCAGCCAATGTCGGAAATTTCCAAACTCGGTTACGGCCGGGTGTGACGCCCTAAATCACGTTGGGCCCTGTAATGCATTATGATGACGCCAATCGTTGCCACAATCATTGCAACCGCCATTGCAACCGCCATTGCCACGTCTGTCGCACTGAGTTACACGCTACTTACGACCGGCCCTAAATTGACATGCATAGACAAAAATGAGTTTGTGATTTACTTACTTACTTTACTTATTTACTTACTTTACTTGTTACTTATTTACTTTACTTATTTACTTACCGACTGACTCTTAAAGTTACTTACTTATTTTACTTGCTTATTTTACTTGCTTTGTTTTATTGAAATTATTGTTGCCTTCAAGCAGGTTCGAACTAGAAAGCCAAGTAGCTGCTTATTATTAACCAACCTTTGTTTCTAGTGATAAAACCACTCTACCATGAAGCCAATATATGTAAAGCCGCTTTGTTCTACATAAGCAACCCCTGTAAGATTTTTTATACTACTATGATACTATCTTTCAGAGGTAGTGCTGTGCGGGCTCAGCTTTTGGCTCAGAAACCTCAGGCTGAGCCGTGGGTCACGGGCTTGGCTCTGTCCAGGCCGCGCCTTTTGTACCAATCCCCTCACATGACCTCGCAGACTTCGATGCGAGATGGCACGGTGGAGGTGGTGGGTGGTCCATCAAGTGCACTGTCTCACCTTTGGTTGCGAAACAGTGTGTCAATGGGCAGGGTGGATTATCTATCCGAGACAGCACATGCACGCGGTAGACCAGGACTGTGGGTGTGGGGCACACTGTCTCGCATTTTGGATGCAAGATGACACAGGGATGGACACTATATGCGTTGATCCGGGGTCGTTTTTGGCATGGGGTGGTGGTGGACCATGTTGTCATTCATGCAAGTGGTACACTGTAAATTAGAATCATTAGTGGTTTTTTCAAAAATGATGTACATATCGGGTGGTGAATCAAGCATGGCGTCCCGCGTTTGCAGGCAAGATGGGCAGGGAGATGGAGCATGGGCGGTCAAAATCGAATAGCCTACACTCTGTTGACGAGCATAGGGGTGATATGTCATGTGGATGGGCGTGTGCGGGTGATCTGTCATGTGGATGGGCGTGTGCGGGTGATCTGTCATGTGGATGGGCGTGTGCGGGTGAAAACGAACGCCCCACGCTGCGTTGAAGAGTGTGGGGGCCGAATGGGGTGTGGTTGGGTCTGAGTGGGTGAAAACGAACGCTCACGCTCTATCGAAGAGTGTGGGTGGTAGATGGGGCGTGGACAGTCAAAATCAAACAGCCCACGCTCTGTTGAAGAGCATGGGAGTGGAATGAGGTCGTGAGTGGGTGGTAGATGGTCGAAATTGAACAGCCCATGCTCTGTTGAAGAGCATGGGCACGGGATGGGGTGTAGTTGGGTGTGGGCAGGTGAAAACGAATGCCCACGCTCTGTCGAAGAGCGTGGGGGTGAATGGGCAGTAGATGGGTGGTCGGTCGAAATCAAACAGCCCATGTCTGTTGAAGAGCATGGGCACGGGATGGGGTGTGGGCGGGTGAAAACAAGAGCACGGGCTGCCTCCGAGTCAGATATGTGACGATAGCTGTGACTCAGTTGTGAGCCGGCTGTAACGGGATTGCGAGTTTAGGAATTGCTCAAGTGGTTTGGCTGAGAATGCTGACTAATTGTAACTCAGATGGCTGGTTACAAGCTTATTGTGACTCATTGGGACCGGCTGGTGACAGCGTTTCAATCTGAGCTGGTTGCAACCCGATTCAGAAATTTCCGACACCGGCATTGCACAAGCGCAATAAAAGGAGCTTTGCCTCTGACGACAGTCCCGCAAAGCGACAGATTGTACAATTGGGGCCGGAGGTAGTGATCATCACGGGTAGGGGTATACCTGTGGGTTTAGGTGTGGGTTTAGGTGCGGGTATGGGTACGGGTATGGATATTTTGACCCGCTGAAAACCCGTACCTGTGAGCAAAACCCGTGCCTTTCCATTAATAGAATACAAGTTACCTCATTTGGATTTTATATTATTTTTTGAAAAAAAAAAACCTAGTGCTGATCTCTCAACATGACTGGCATGAAAACAAAAAAGAAAGACTCTAAAAAACAGAAAACTAGTACAGCTGACAACAGTAAAGGGGTTGTTGGATCCTCAATCAATAACAGCCGCATTTGAGCAGACTGGTAAAGGTAAGGTCAAGTTTTCGCACCGCCAGCACATGAAGACCGAGTCGAGGGCTGAAATTGTTCGGTGGGTTGCAGAGAGCAAATGGCCCTTTAGTATAGTCAGTGATCGAGGGTTCCAATCATTGATGAAAATGGGAAGACCGGAGTACTACATACCTTCACCAGTGATGGTTTCACACGATGTCAAAATGGTCTTCGTGAATGCCAGGAATCAGATTGCAAAAATGTTGCAGGAGCACAATGGTGCACTCAACTTCACAACAGATGCATGGACCTCGCCGAACCATAAGGTGTATGTCACGGTCACCATCCATTTTGAACATAACGGAAAGCCAATATTGATGGTCCTCAATTTAGTTGAGGTGGCCGTGTCACACTCAGGCGCGAATCTTGCTGCGGCATTCGTGCAGGTTCTCAAGGAGTTTGGGATATCTTGCAAGGTTATTTAATATTGGTTAAAAGGAAACGAGACATTACTTACCTATAGCTTTCAGCTTTTCTGTATAACATGCGATAATGTGTCCCCAAATAGGGTGGTTCATGCATCCCCGATTCGGCCTCAAGTCATGCCTCAAGTCCGCCTCAATTCGGACCTCAAGTCGCCAATTCCTCACTTCCCAAATAGGAAATTTGGTTGAATTGAGGTCGGAATCAAGGCTCTTTGAAGTGAGGTTTCTGTGATGGGCTCCTGAGACCCGCTTCAAAAGCCTTGCTTTAACCACCTCAATTCCATACCCCAAGTCAACTACTTTCAGTTAAATTATCTAAGTAACTACTTGAGCATGAGAAACTCATCTTCACTCTTCCCACTTCATGCCTCCGAGAAAAAGTCGTGCCAAAGTGAAGGAATTCGAATGACAGTGCACTCATCAAATCCAAACGTGCCCCTGAAATACAGTGGGTGAAGAACCCGGACTGGACATTCGCCCTCATTGAGTACCTAGGCGACAACGTTGGATTCCACCTCAAACTCTTTTCTGACTCCACAGCAGATGCAGTCCGGGAAGGCCACCCAAAATTCACAGCCAAGGATAGCAAGAGTCAACAGCATGCCGTTCTGGCCAAGCACATCTTTTCATCTGAACCAGGTCAGAGTGCACTGTATCTCCAGAACCCGGGGAGGTATGGTGTTGCTGTGGAAACACGACTTCGACGGCGAGTCTTTCACCTCTCTGCAAGTCTAATCATACTAACTGCTAGCTATACAGCCTAAAAACTGAGTATATCGTGTGTCATGACGTGACTTTTACCCCTATCTAGTTTCCTTT
>QLPF01015857.1:0-18746 GCA_003314045.1 Hygrophorus pudorinus | reverse complement strand
GGTGGTCTGGTTAATACTGCAACCGACATCCAGTTAGAGGCTTATGTTCGCAACAACACAGTATCTATCTTTCAACGTGCGCCATGTCTGCGGAGAATGCCAAATTCGGTGTTGTAAATTTACTTGTCAAAAATGTCGCTGGCCTTCGTATAGTTGATGTGTCTATTATGGTGAGTGGATCTGCCAGCAATATTCTATTTGACCCTGACACGTCTTGTTAGCCATTTATTCCCGCCGCGCATACGCAGGCCGGTGTATATTATTGCCGAAAGGGCAGCAGATTTAATCAAGGCAGAACATTCTTGACGAGCCATCACGCTATAGCTATATATCGGTCAAATGGGTAGAGTACTACGCCAGACTGTTACTTTTGTAGATATTCCTTGATTCACCCAACGATTTTCGAAGTACGGAAAACCTGAGAATTATCATGATGTAAAAGGATGATGGGAGACAAATCGCAAAGTGGATAAATTGTAGATCTACAGAAGCGTGGGGCAACTTAGTGTGTTCTCAAATGCCGTGGCTAGCCACACGACAATAACGTCTCGGTCCTCAGAGGAATTCGGCGACATATATACGACACCATTGCCAGGCATGAACTCCACACCCTCTAAGGACGGTCCAGTTTCATGCGGTTTGAGGGTTGGTACGAGATCGGTCTCGAGTGTTGTTCAGCGAATTGAAAAGTGAGAAGAATAAATAAATGTTGTCCTACCGATATAAGTAATTGCAAACCGCCAATAAAGACACACACAGTCACGTCGTCGGTCTTGAGCCCAGAAATGCAAGGCCTTGTCAGGGGCAGTTTCGTCGGATGCTCAAGGACCCCGTGCAGCCACTCCAGAAGCAATCGACGGAGTCTCTACAGCCTTCTTGAACCACCTCTGGATTGTGAGTCAGGCAGGATGCTGTATCCGAAGTGAAAATCGTCCAAACCATCGCGGACTTTGGCGACAATATGATGCTTTGCAGAGTAGAATATTTCCACTAGACACTCGACGATGGTCTTTGTATCGGCGTCTGACAGTCTTCTCGTCCTGGGTCATCCAATTCTGAAAGGCAAACTGCCAGAGTTAAGCCTTAATCTGGCCTCCTTGGCAGAACATGCATGGTGGAGATCACGATCCGGACCCTTGCTTCCCAAGCATATATGAATGCTGTGGAAGGTAGCCGCCTAGAGAGGCGTGCCGGAGTTCTACAATTGGATTGCTTCGACACGGACATTCTCCTCGTCGCTGTGAGCTCCATGTCGCTGAGCTTCCTGAAATATATTTCTTGGGTGTCATGGTGGGAGCAAACAAAGGACAACAAGGGCCGCGTTATCTGCTGGGCTGAGTTGAACACAGCTCTCTGTATCTTACCATGACCACCCGTCTCATTCGCTGGTCACTGTTAGCCATATCAGCTGCTGCACTCGTATCTTCAACACCACTATCTACCGATCCATATCATGAACCCCCTCGTCACTATCCCTTAACTCTCGCTCCCCTCATCGAAGCCGACCACCCCCACGGCACTCTCAATAACTCATACATCGTCGTGCTCAAGCACGATGTCACTCCCGCCCTCATTCAGAACCACATGAACTTTCTTCAAACAGTGCATGAAAGGGACCCTCTGGTCGCTGAGGACGCATTGGCAGGTGTACAGCATTTGTATGAGGGTCATTTAAACGGCTATGCGGGCCGTTTCACCGAAGCCGTCGTTCAGCAGATCCGGTATATGCCGGAAGTGGCTTATGTGGAGAGAGACCAGATTGTACGCATATCTGATGTCCAGAAATCTGCTCCTTGGGTGAGAATGTATTCGCGGCTGACAAACCCTTGCTGGCGCTGACACCTAGGACAGGGTCTCGCACGGATCAGCCACCGTCGTAAACTAACTCTTGGCACGTTCACCAAGTACGAGTACGATCCTGAAGGCGGCGAGGGCGTTGACGTCTACGTCGTTGACACTGGCATCAATGTCGACCACGCCGAATTCGAAGGCCGTGCGTACTGGGGGAAGACGATCCCTCAGAACGACGTAGATGAGGACGGTAACGGCCATGGTACTCATTGTGCTGGTACCATTGCTTCCCGTAAGTACGGCGTTGCCAAGGGAGCACACGTCATTGCTGTGAAGGTCCTTGGTTCCAATGGCAGCGGATCAATGAGCGACGTCGTCGCTGGTGTTCTGTGGGCAGCCACGTCAGCCAAGAAGAAGGCTGAAGCTGCTAAGGCTGAGTTTGCCGCTACAGGAAAGACTAGCCATAAAGGCTCAGTTGCGAATATGAGTCTGGGTGGTGGCAAGTCTCCAGCTTTGGACGATGCTGTGAACAGGGCTGTCGGTTCTGGGCTTCACTTCGCTGTTGCAGCCGGTACGCAGGGTTTATACCTGGACTTCGTGCTACTGTTAACGTGTTTACGACAGGCAACGACGCTCGTGATGCTTGCCAGTATTCGCCCGCTGCAGCGCAGATGGCCATCACTGTGGGTGCATCCACCCTCGGTGACGAGAGGGCCTATTTCTCCAACCATGGGTCCTGCGTTGATGTTTTCGCTCCCGGTACGTACCTTTGTCTTCCGCGCGAGATATTTGCTCACGCCCTTCGCGAAGGCCTCAATATCCTGTCCACTTACATTGGTGGGAAGACCGCCATCGCGACCCTATCCGGCACATCCATGGCTTCACCCCACACCGCAGGTCTTCTTGCATACCTGCTCTCTATCTACCCTTCCAAGACCTTCAACCCCAACGTCACGCCTGACTTTCTTCCAGTGACGGTTGACGGTGCGCAAACATTTACAACCGAGTCCTTGTCCTCCATGTACGCCATGGCACACGCTGCCCTTCCGGGTTGGATCACCGAGTTTTTGCCTTCCCCACGGTTGCTTGATGTGATCAATGTTGCGCCGGTGCCACCGAAGGCGCCTGAGACGCTTACACCTATGCAGTTGAAGAAGGCATTGATTGCGTTGTCAACGCAGGGGATGTTGGGTGAATTGCCGGAGAAGACGGTCAATCTATTGATTTTTAATAATGCGACTGCTGTCGCGTGAGTGCGGGTGTCTGGTGCGAAGGATTGGTCAGGGGTTTCATTCTCAAATACGAGTACGTAGTATGCAGTATGCAGTTCTTGTGTTAATGTGATGTGGTGGACTTTTCTTTTTCAACTTGATCATGAGTAGTGTTGTACTACTAAACTTTCAAAAGGCCGTGTCGTCACGTACGTCCCAATTCTGCAAGTTGATTCTTAGCCACATGCAAGTGCCAGTGGAAATCTACTAACTTGAAGCGCGCGGAATCGGTGAGTGCTAGCCAATCAACTCTGCATGTACCGGCTTGTACCAATTATCATCCACCAGTCTTTTGTATAGATTCAGTTGTTCAAGTTCCTAACTTGAACACGTAACGCCACTTGAGTGGGCATCACTGTACGACTCTGCCGCCTTCATGTTTGAAGACGCAGAAGAGAACCTCTGCACACGCCACCACCCTCTTTTCTTTTTTTGAAATCAGTACCGTGACAGCAATTCATTCAGGAAGTCAAGAAGTCCAAACACGACTCGTGTTTCCATCGTGTTCACAAGCGCTCGCTGGACACTGATTGTCTACATTACATGATCGTGAACTGCTCGCTCTCGTTGCTCTCCTCGCCTATCGCTAACAGTGATACCTCGTTCCTGTTATCACCCGATAGCCTCAACTTCAGCCAAATGTCTGCCAGCGATCAATGCAGTGTGCGTTTCACGCAACTTCCTCAGCGACACGGCGATTTCTACCTGGATGATGGCAATGTAGTATTCCTAGTGCGTCTTCCCCTCCTTTCGATGCGAATGTTAACTAACAGGCGATTACCCTGCAGATCGGCAATACGTACTTCAAAGTTCACCGCTTCTTCTTCCAACGAGACTCGCAGTTCTTTCGAGACGCCTTTGACAATGACCACATTCCAGTTACAGAGTTGCCAGTGATTACATTCATGGAAATCACAAGCCTTGACTTTGAGCGCTTCCTTGGCGTCTTGTATCCAAGGTTAGTTGATATGCCCAACAACTGCCTGAACACGCAGCTGATCAAAGAGAATCATGATCAGGGATTTTAGCAAGCCTACAGCTACGACCGTAGACGAGTGGACTTCGATCCTCGAGCTCTCTATGCGTTGGGGCTTCGAATCGATTCAATCGCTTGCGATCGCCCAATTGACCCTCATGGCGTCCCCTATCGACAAAATTGTGCTAGGGCGTAAACATAATGTCACCAATTGGCTTATGGATGCATATCATGCTCTCTGTGAACGAGCGCATTCGCTGACTGCCGAAGAGGGTTCGCGGCTTGGCATACAGGAGGTTATCAACATTTCGTACGCGAGACAAGCTGTGCGGGAGAATGCGAGATTGGCGGCCTCGTCTCGTTTGCGTTCCGTCATCGAGGAAACGTTTGGACTCGGTGCGATCCCCAAGCTTGATACACCGCATCCAGCTGTGGCGGAGCTCGCCAAGAGAGACTCTGATGAAATCGAAATCGAAAGGGAGTGTGAGCCGTGTTGTGATGAGACGTCGAATGACGTGTACCCCATAACTGAGGAAGAAAAAGAAAAAGAAAAAAAAGGAAGAGGACAAGGACAAGGAAAAGAAAAGGAGTTGAAGGGGCCAATGGCAGTCGGGAGGAAGAAACCGAAAGGGCAGTGGTAGAATGATTCCATCGCCGGAAAGCCATTACTGTTCCGAGTTCTGATATGAGCTGCACTGCCATGCAGTTAAATTGTTGAACGTTGAACGTATCATCTATCACTCTGGTATCGTTTCGGTTTTGCAAAGTGAACTGGATTTTCAATTGATCAACGACGCCGAAAAACCCTATAATCACATCAACCGAACACACAGGTCCATACGGTGTTTACTCAATCTACATACATGTACAAGTCAGCTAGACAGGACCCATACAATCAACACAAATTGCAGACTCGTCGCCATAGACAGAATGTCCTAAAAGGACAAAGACCGTACAGCAAGAATGCCCGCCACCCATCCCAACGCCCTAGCGTAGATCGGCACCGACAGAGAAGACTCTGGGTCTTCCAAGTCCTCATCCGCCCCATAAGTTCCGGCAGATTGCAGATACGCAAAGGTGGAGTAGTCCGGGATGCGATCACCGTAATAGAACCTCTGATGGCGAGATGCCATAGAATCTTGATATAAAACAAAAGGTGAATGCGAGTGTGAACGTGTGAGTTGCCATGTGCTGCGTACCTTTTCTGACACGGCCTTTCTCGAAGCCTAGGAGGTAGAGAAGGTAGACGAAGGTAGTTTTGAAAGGCCATACTGGCCAGGTGAAGACAACTGGGTTCCACCACAAGAGCGCCCCGCCGACAAAGAACAGAACGCGGTTATTGAGCGCTGGTCGCGGAGCCGTGAGCGCGCGACTGGCAACTTGAAGTGTGGGCGGAGTGTAACGTACCTAGTGTGTCGAGGATGGTGAGTGCATTATATAGGATTGCTTGGGCGCCTCTGAGGGTGGGGAGCTGGAGGCAGAATGTTTCAACGTGTAAGAGGGGAGTAGACATGGTGGTGGTTGTGCTTCAAGTTGGGATGTGTCCCAGATATGGTAAGTAAGTTCATATCATGACCATCCACGTACGTTATCCAACCTTTCTTTCCGAGTCTGTGTGGAACGGAGACTCGCAGTGGATCGGAGCTGCGGAGACAACCGGGCCGCTTCTCTGCCCGGGCCGGGAGGCCTATACGCTGCATAGTACGGCAATACAGCAAACGAGTAAGCCTTCTTGGTGCGCGTGTCCCAGTTCCAGTTGAATTATTACTGACACGTCAGTGTGAGGGGCCGTTCTCTGTTTTTGTTAGTGGGTTCTTTCTATTGTACGAATTCCACCATGAGGCTCATTCCAGTTCTCAGATTATTAGATAGCACATGCCAGTGAAATCAAAGGTGACAGTCTGTAGGCGACCTACTTCCAGTCTACATTGCAAGCTGTATGCCAATCACAACGCTCTTGCAATGCAAAGGGCTCGTCTGAATTGGCTTACGCCAAATCTCGTCCATTCCAGGTCTTTCTTGTAACCGCACATGCAGATCCAACCCCTGGGGCATACCGCACACACTTGACTACCCCCGGCAACGATGCCAACCATTTCTAAGCTACCGCCAATTGCAAAGCATCGCCGGCAAGTCGTTGCGCACATATTAGCACGTCAGGATCCCTATGGTTTATCCCTGCGACAGCCCTCGCTGTCCGCAATCTCGTTATCGCTGTTCCTTTTTTGCGACTCAGAGGAGCCGACCGCCTGCCATGGGGGGATGTCTCTCACCATCGAGGATGTACACGACAACAAAGCCATCCATTATAATAACACACTACCACATTGTTAACGATACAATATACCGATACGAAAGCGAGAGTCTGGACTCGGGGGTATCCACAGAAGCTTCAATTGATGATGTCTACTATCCATATGGTATGTCAGTAAACATCGTCAGATATGGGGTATCCAGGCTCACTTTGGCTGCGTCGACTATGATAATGTCTACACTGGCATGCCCTCCACCATCTCACGCCGCTTTTTGTCCTGACAATCACTCATGTAGTCAACGACTGCCGTTCATCGCTGTAACACAGTGCACCGACTTACCAAGGCACTGACAACCTGACCCAGGTATCCCTTCGCGTCCTTGGCGAACTTCTCGGCGGCTTTTCGGTCAACAGTTTCATTGGGTCCCGCTGGCGCAAGCTGGTCCCGTTGTGTGGCCAATCTATCCCAATGTTATCAGCTCTGTGAGATATAAACCCAGTGGAGGTAAATCATACTCTTGATATCGGTTTAAGTCAACGGCGTTGGTCAGGATATCGGCGTGTTGGTTGAGGAGTTCCACTGCCGACTGAAGGTGGTCACATCCCTCTTCCAGCGACTGCCTGGCCGGTTTGCGTATTTTATCTAAGAGACCAGTCATTTCTTATCGTAGTCGACAAAACAGAAGAGTGGGGAATGGTGGAGTTTTAGAACCGGTGGTTGAGCTCAGGGAGCCTGGAAAGCTTTTATGGGTCCAGGGGGCTGTGCACAAATGAGGAAGAGGGCAAGCTTGTCCTCGATATAATAATACCATCTGGGTCGTCGATACAAGGCAAGAGCCTGAGAATTTCCGTCTTCGAGGTGTTATCGATGGACAAACTGTCCGAAAAGATTGCTGGTATGAACATCATAATTTCCGACGAAAGTGGTCTGTCTGTCGATGGTAATTTTCTGCGCCAAATCCCCCAGACGGGAAATCGACCCGTAAATTTTACAGACGGTTAGAGTTGCGTTCACCTCCGGAGAACTTACAGCGACCGCTGCCCTACTTGCAGGAGCTCGTAGTACATACTGTTGCCAGCAATGTCAACCTCAAAAAAGCTGGATAGAAAAGGAGCATTACAGAACCAGAATATGTGCCAAATATTAAATATTAAACTGCAGCTCGGTAAAATTGTGGGTGTTTATGGGTCCATCTGAGTCATGACCGGCCCCGAAAATGAAAATCAGCCGCTATTTCTGAGACTTGCCGCCTGAAAAAATGCCAGCAGTTTCGTGACCTCAGTACATTCCAGCCTCCCACTGGGTGACAGGAGCTACAGAGTGTCAAGCTCGCTGGAACGACAGCAGGAATGGCACTCGCGACTTTCCTTTTATAGAAATTATGGACAAACTTCAACCAAGAAGTAAAGTTGGCGGTTATAGCCTCTGTTGCTACGTCCACTCGGCCACTACTGAATGTGAACAAAAACAAAAACAAAGAATACAGATTGACTACCAGAGAGTTCCGTGACCCGCTATGAGCGGGGAGATTATATTACATTCACACGCCTTTGACTCAGGTACTAGTAGTAGAGTCGACGGCGCTCAAAGTCTTTATTGCGCTAATACCTTTGTGGTCCGCAGGTATGATGATGTACGGAGAATCAAACCCGTCGACTCGGACGTGCGTTCGCCTCCAGAGAGGTACGTCGCTGGTTCATTAAAGCACAAAAAAAAGGTTGTTATCGGTGGACCCACGGCTAGATATAACCGTGACAATCAATATGTCCGACGAAAGCCTGAGCATGAGTGGTCCGTCTGTCAATGTGATTTCCTGCACCGAATCCTTGGGACGGCCGTCGTTTTTACTGTGGAAAATACAAACCGATGAAACTTTCACGTAGACAGTCGTAAACGCGCGAGGTCATAGTCACCGTACATATCGAGAGCCAAGGGGAATCCTCTAAAACTTGAAGGTGAACCAGAATGTGTGCAAATATTATCATGAATTGTGGGTGTTTATGGGTCCACAGCTGGAGTGGCAGTGGAGCCCCTTTGCTCATGATCCCAATATATATATCCAGGGCGTACCAGTGGTTCAAGTTCAACTTAAATTGTCGCCTTTTGTGCCATCGTGGAGTCGAAAATTTAATACTGTACACCACGTACGCTGGAAACACGGCTTTGCGAGTTCCGGCCCGAGTCCGACGTCACGTGGCTTCGTTTCCGAGTCGGCAACTACTCCATGAATGGCACGGAACTCGTTTAGGACCATCGTGCCAGTGAGCGATGGGTTCACAAGACACTGACAGGACATCATTTGCAGCCCTCTCTTCAGCAACTTCAGCCCATTTTTACGCTAGCATAAGCGGCATTGCAACTCCACGTACCACCGGGGAACACACAGCACTACTCCGAGAGGGAGATGTGGAACAGGGTGGAGAGCGCTACGGGAGCGTTTATGGCTCTGAACAAGGTGAGATAGACCTGTTATATAGTGCCACTGCGACGGTTGACTGCAGGACTTCTCGCCCTCTGTCATGTTTTCCTTTAAATTCAAAAATACTCGTAGAGTACTTTCCGCTAACTTTCATGAACTTGTTTCACATCCCGTAGGACCGTCCAAGCCCTCATCCATCGCCGAAAACTTTAGAATGAGCAAGAAGATCAAATATTATATACCCTCAACCTCCTGGATACCTAATTACACATTCTCACTGTAAGGTCTCTTCAGGAATTCTTAATTTTTTTTTGTCTCAACAAATATTTCATACATGTAGTCTCGGAGGCGACATCCTGGCGGGAGTCACAGTCGCTTCCATGCTCATTCCACAATCTGTTAGTTACGCGTCATCCCTTGCACACATGAGCCCTGTCGCTGGACTGGTACGCCATTTTCCGTTCTTGAAATGTGCTCCTTGCACTTTCAAACTGACTCGTATTTACCATTACAGTTTTCTGCTTCCATCCCAGGAATCGTTTATGCTTTTCTTGGTACTTCGCGGCAACTTAATGTTGCCCCTGAAGCAGCTCTTAGTCTCATGCTCGGTCAAGCCGTCTATGACATCCGACACGATGGTCCTGATTCACACGATAATGAAGATGCCCTGGGATTGGCCGTGGCGAGCGTAATCACTGTTCAGGTGGCGTGCATCATCTTAGTGACGTGAATTATGCTTAACATGTGTGATAGGTGGGATTGATATCATTCTTGCTAGGATTCTTTAG
This sequence comes from Hygrophorus pudorinus, assembly GCA_003314045.1. Taxonomy (NCBI): domain Eukaryota; kingdom Fungi; phylum Basidiomycota; class Agaricomycetes; order Agaricales; family Hygrophoraceae; genus Hygrophorus; species Hygrophorus pudorinus. The sequence continues at coordinate 9,246 of QLPF01015857.1, read as the reverse complement.
GCTAGGATTCATCGATGTTGTGCTTAGTCGTGCGCTGCTCCGGGGGTTCGTGACCGCCGTGGCCGTGGTTATTGCAATGTCCGCTGTCTCGTCTTCATCTGGTGTTCTTTTTTTGCTCACGCCATGTGATGTATCACAGAGAACAGATGATGCCAATGCTTGGCCTCGTAGGCCTTGAGCACCAGCTACATCCGCAGTCGACATTCGACAAATTTATATTCATCGTGGAAAACGCGTTGACACATGCTCACCCCACGACAACATTAATAAGCTTCAGTGCCTTCCTTGTCCTGGTTTTCTTGCGCGCCTTTAAAAACCAGTTCAAGAAATATTGGTGGATATATCGGTTACCAGAAGTTTTGGTTGTGGTTGTGGTGTCGACGGGTACGTCTTTCATCCGCCGGTGCATTAGGCGTTGGTTATATTTTGATCTCCGTAGTACTTTCGGATGAATTCAAATGGGATCAAGATGGCGTCGACATTCTTGGATCGGTCCCCATCCGGACAGCAGGCTCCTTTATCAAATTTCCATTGGGTCCATCTAACTTGAAGTACTTCAGGAGAACGACCTCCACCGCTGTGTACGTGCTGTGTGGCTATGATATTGATTTTGCTGTTGAACCGTGAATCAGGTTGATCTCCGTGGTAGGTTTCTTAGACAGCATAGTAGCAGCGAAGCAGAATGGTGCACGTTTTGGGCATTCCATCAGCCCTAACCGTGAACTAGTCGCGCTCGGGGCGGGAAATCTGGTTGCGTCATTTGTCCCCGGAACGCTTCCGGCATATGGCTCCATTACAAGGTATATCTGAAGAAGATGCTGTATCTAACTTGCTCATCGCGTGAAGGTCCCGCATTAACGGTGATGTCGGTGGACGAACCCAGATGGCTTCCCTCGTCTGTTCTGCGATCGTGTTGCTGGCAACGTTTTCCCTCCTTCCTTGGTTGTACTACCTCCCGAAATGCGTCCTTGCGTCTATGTGAGTGCCAATGTCAATCAGACGCCGAAGCACTTGAATCAACGGTTCATATGTCAGAATCTGCTTGGTTGTGATATCCCTTCTTGCCGAGACCCCTCATGATGTTAAGTACTATTGGAAGTTCGTCAGACCAGCTCACTCCTCAGCCTGTAATATTAAGTTATTCGTACGTCCAGGATGCGTGCATGGGTGGACTTGGCGTTAATGTCCCTCACATTTGTCTTCTCTATCGTATGGGACATCGAACGAGGCATCGTAGTCAGTCTGGTCGTGTCCCTGTTGCTCGTTGTCCACCGATCGTCCAAGACGCGCATGGCAATCCTAGTAAGCCTCTTTCACGTCCTGCGGGTATCAATTTCATGTGGCATCTTAAGGGACGCATACCAGGAACTGATAGGTGGAAACCTATCAACGAGAATCCAGAAGCACAGGAAGATGTTCCGGGAGGCGCATTGATAATACGTATACGTGAAAATCTTGATTTCGGTAAGTGATATACTTTCATCTCATCCGGTAAAATAATAACTGATTGTGGCAAATGACTAGCCAACACTGCGCAGCTGAAGGGTATGCTTTGTTGTCCTCTAGACTGTGTTATCAATGTTTTACGAACCCGGTTTACAATTATAGAACGCCTTCGCAGGCTGGAGTTGTATGGTATCGGCAAGAGCCATCCTTCGGAAGAACCGCGCAGACAGCAAGCATCTGTGCTCGTCTTTCACATGGCTGATGTGGAAACTTGTGATGCGTCGTAAGTCGGCTGGGTGGATTCCTGCGGTCGTCGTTGACAATATGACAGTGCCGTGCAAATATTTTACGAACTATTGGAGACATATCAGGTATTGTGTTACAAGAGACTCTGTCAACTCGGCTAAACCATTTGCCGAACTGCAGGCTCGCGGTGTCGGTCTATTTGTCACACATCTTCACGCGGGGCCCCGTAAGTTGTTCGCGAAGGCAGGAATCGAGGAGCTTTTGGGCGTTAATGCGTTTTATGATAACGTGGGCGATGCGATGGCTCGTGTGGGTCTTGCACGGTGAAAGACAGGTCAGGTACGTAGTTTACAGTAATCACATAGAATAATGCACCTTGGCATTTAGGTGGACGACCCTTTGTCTGATTCATGTCCTGATAATTGACACGGATAATATATCAGAAATTAAGGTACCTAGGTGAACTAATGGTGAATATTTTACGGGACGATCGTATGCTGCGTCTGGAATTACCACCCTGCCAAGAAGTGGGGAAAAAAATACATACAGGGTTTACTACCGGTACCAGTTACTGCGACGAATCACTTCGATCGACATAGGACTCGGTGACCGGCTGATGCATCCCTGGAATATATAAGATAACAAAGCTGCAAGGAAGGACTCCGAGTTCGGCCTCTCTTCATCGTCACTGTTCCTGACATGCAGGGGGATCAGAACCCATCCCCAGCCCCTTAAGTTCCCCGCAATAATGTCTTCTGCACTTAAGATAGCTTTGTGGGCGCCAACCCCCCCTCAACCGGCAGAACCATCCCAACGCGTCTCGTCGCTATCCCCACAGCGCGAACACCCGTCGCTACTATCTTTTCCGCCGCCGACCGGTCGAGAAATGGTATTTAGGCGTACACCAGTGGTCCGACCATCCACTGGCAATAGAGGAGCAAAATGATCCCCGCTATTTGATGTTCACAAAACAGTCATATGAAGCAAGATCATCCCATAGGATATGTCCGAGCTTTTTTCCGTGTCAGATCGATATGAAGTACAAGACCCACGAATGTAGCAGTGTGGTCGATAATTCCACCGTCTTCGAAGAAATGGAACGGCGCATCGACGTGAGTTCTTCTGTGAGATCCCCCATGGATATGATCTGGATGTAGCAGTCTCTTTGTTCAATAGATCGTCGAGACTGAACGGCAGCTGAAGGTAGGATCTCGTCAATATACGTGAACACCGGGTTTGAGCTGGTGGACGATGTTCGTTGTAGGAGACGAAGTGACAGATGCTGTGCAGACAGTGGTTTAGACATCAGCTGGAGCATCCTGCCTCAAGTGCTTCGGCCTCATCAACATTTCCTGGTAAACAACTACTCCTTATACTCATAAAATCCTTTCCCATTCTTCCGCCCATACCACTGCGCATCGACCATCCTTTCCAGTAATACGCTCGGTCTGTACTTGGAGTCACGTGTACCTTCGTAGAGTGTCTGTTGGATTGCTAGGCATGTGTCTAGGCCGATGCTGTGAGTGCAACGGCCGCGCAGAGAGTGTGTTGAGGAGGTTACGTTAGAGTAGTGAGAGGCCAAAGGAGAGGTACGTACAAATCGGCTATCCGAAAGCGATTAGAAATGAGATAAGGCAGTCGAGAAAACTACGAACCAAGTTGAAGCGGTCCCATAGGGTGATTCATGCCCAATTTAAGGGTCGTATCAATGTCATCGCGCGTTGCTGTGCCCTGGTCGTGACAGGTCCGTGGGATTGAGCGGGAGTAGATGATTGCGGGCGTGTGATAACAAATGAAACGTAAGAATGTATTGACAGCTCAGCCAAGCGAAGGGGGAAAAGGACAGAAGATCAAACCTTCTCCAGACACATGATAGCCTTCGATAAGGAGGTCCACCATTTGGGTTATTGTAATGAAAAGCATATTTGCGGTTACGTTCGAAGATCAATACGAGGATCATGAAAACCATGAAGAACAGCTATAAATGAAACGGGCAAACCTCGTTGATGAATGGCATCAATAACGCATTAGACACGAACCCGGGAACGTCTTTTGATGTTGTCACTTCTATAAATTAAATGCGCAGGAAATATGGACGAATGATGGAAGCAAAAACACAAAAACGCACCTTTCCCACAAGCACCTGCAAAGGCTCGGGCGCGGTCAAGTGTCTCCGGAGACGTTTGTAGGGCCGAAATCAACTCGACTAGTTTCTGGGACGCGGAGATGAGGTGCAGTGAGGAGGTCCATGGAATTGGGGGGAAAGATGAAGGACATACCATGACGGGTACTGGGTTAAAAAAATGGAGGCCTGTTTACAACATAAATACTTTGTCCCAAAGGCGGAACCTGTCCACGCACCGACAACACGGCTAGCACTGTTCTTTCCCTCTTCACTGGCAGAGCTCCTTCCTTCAGGTATTGTTGCCGCAGCAATTTTTGTGATGCTAATCGAGGAAGTATTACTTGCGAGTATTGCGTCGGGGCGTAATTCGGCGGCAAACGAAGAGAATATTGATTGTTTTAGGGGCAGCGATTCTGAGACTGCCTGTAAGGTAGGTAATAAATAGCACATCAACGAAAATTAAAACCATTTCACGACCCACCTCAACAACCATATCAACATCTCTCAAGCCTTTTAGGCCCACCTCAGGAGATACAACCTGAATCCTCTCTCTCGCATCTTTAGCTTCGCTGGCCTGAATCTTCCCCTTGCTCACGTCCTTTGCAAGGAGCTTATCCATAAGTGCGAGTCCTTTTGTGATTTGGTCGGATGACCGGTCGTGAATTAATACAGGAACTTTCGCGCGGAGGGCAGCTACGAAAGCTATTCCGGTTCCTGGGTTGTTGGGACAGTCAGGATTTGTCGGAATATGAGCACAATGAACGTGCCCATTTGGCCTGCACCGAGGACACCTAAAGTTCTAATACCGTGTGCGATGGACATTGAGGATGCACGTGACTCAGGCGTTCACAGCTATTTTGCCGGTCAACGCTCCATGGGCGTAAAACACTAGCAATGACCCTTGTGGAATGTGGAATCAATGTGGGTGCGATGACATTAACAGCATGAGGTCACGGTTAAACGCCACCTTGACGAGTATAAACACTATGTGGACCATGCAAAGGACGCCCGCCTCTGGTGATGTCGGATAAATCCCCCAGACATTGTTATCAGAGCAGCGTACGTACCTGATCCATATAAGTTTCCAGCTATTCTCACACCGTAACCTTGCTAGACTGTCTCGTGTTCACACACTAAGAGACATACCCTTTGTTTTCCAATCCGAACCAATTTTGTCGACCGTCACCTCGAATCATCCCTGACGTTCCACGCGGCGGGTTCTTTCACGCCCACGAGTCCAGGTTCGACGGCTGCATTTTTGCGATCAGTCGTATTGCCCACCTCTTGTATCTCCCGCCTTTCGTGCTTGTTGATACAGAAATGCATGGCTCACGATTCTTTGTCGTCATTCATCGACCGACCACCCACGCCTTTGTCCTCCGTTGCATCCTCACCCACGATCCCAGTAATCAGCCTAACGACATCGTCCTTCTCCGAGGTTGACATACAGTGTGCCGTTTCATCTGCACTCCCCCGACCCCTCCCATTTGGGGGACCACAAATGTCTCCCCCATCCTGATCACCTCACACGCACTCTGTCATACCAAAGTCGAACCTCTGAATTCGCCACTGCACAACCTGCGAAACTCCTGGGTGCGAGTTGCTTTTGTTGCCGCGTGAGTCAACGACTGCGTTGCACCAGGCTACCGTCAATGTAGGTTTGCTACCTGTGTCTAATATAACTACATTTCTACACTCAAAGTTGTGTATATTCATTCCCAAGCGATTATGGAAGACTCGAGCCATCCTGCAACACCTCAGATATTTTAGGTGTGCATAATACTTATTGGATTGTCCCGAGAAATTCCGGTACAGAAATACAAGGATCTGAATTTAATGAAAAATATCTCCAACTACAAGGTGCGATCAGGAAGCCATGTTACTGCAGTTGTCAAGGGGAGGAGGTTTGTATTGACTTTAAGGACAGATGCACGCCTCAACAATTTTTCACTGGCTTCGAAAAACAAGTTTTTTGGGGTACCAAGCCATCAGAAAGTGGTAAAGGTTACGGAAAGACCTGGGAATAAGTTGGTTCGCATCGTATGTGCTCGGTGGGTATCTCAGCCTACTATTTCCTTTTTAGGTGCACATCAGGAATGTTGAACGTTGCAACAAAAGACGCACATGTCGTTATCCATCGCGATAAATGAATATAAAGTGACCGACGACAGCTCAGGGTGTTTTAAAGCTACCAGTACCTGTGCCTTCAACACAGGCCCGAGCTCTCACAATATTTTTTAGGCGCGTGTGCGTTATACAATCGGAAGACTGCGTGCCCGGTATAGGATTGGAATATCAACCATCCTACGACCAGATACACTCAGATTTTCCAGGTTGAGATGGATAGTCAACTGCGATTGCCCGACGGAGCGGTCGAACTTCTACTACTAATATAGTCACCAGGGTCCGAACTGTTCCACTTCCTGGCTTGGCCAGATCGCTCTATTCATCAAGCGACGGCGATCAAACCCTTCGGCAAAACTATGTTTCTTCCCTCGTATGCCCTTCTAGTTCTGTAACCACAATGTTTTAAACTCACATGCGAACATAGATAATATATTCTGCAAGTCACCGTTTATGTGCTCCTCCCCATCCCTCCCTTCACTGAGGCAGCATATTCGCAATGGGCAGTCCAGCTGAAATTCAGTAAGTGCACTAGCAGGACGATCTACCTTCGAGCATTCAGCTCATGACGTCTGTAGGCAAGGCCCCATATTCATCGGTGCCTTTATCAACATCTTGCTCTATGGGATCATGCTCAGCCAGGCCTACTGGTACTTCACCAGCTACAAACAGTGCGTCGTAGCATTTGATCCTCAGATAACATGGCAAAACTGATTAGGCCATACAATCAGGGATAAGACATGGATGAAGATATTTGTATGTTTCGCTTGGTATATAGTCTTTCATTCTGTGCTGATGAGTTGATCACAAGGTGATGTGCTTATTACTCGTGAACGCTGTTAACGCGGCGGTTAATGTAATGTACTTGTACGAAGCCCTCGTGATTCATTTTGGTGCGTTGTGATCGTTATGGTATACCTTCAGTTATTGAGTAACGCTGCGCCACCTAGATGATCCCTTATACTTGGCTTCTTCCACTTGGGGTAAGGCCGTTTATTTTGTGGGTTAATATTTCGTCTGAGTTGACCATGACTCTGTATCGCAGTTTTGGACGTCGGTACGCTTTTGACATTATCATACATTTCAAATCTCATGGTATCAATCAATGACAATAGAGCCTGCATCTACGGTACGCTATCTTACATGGCCATTATGTCTGTGATTTTAAATCTGCACACATTTCCTAGGGCATCCTTTCCACCGCTGTCCAATGTTTCTTCTCATGGAGAATTTATGTTCTGACAGGGAACATTTTCCTCGTTGGAATCATCGGTATCCTCACATTGGGTAGTGGAGGTCTGTCACTTATTCCCGTATGTCTTGTTATCGTTTCTTACCGCATCGTAAAACAGGCACGGCAATAGCCACTGCTATATCTGCAGCAATTGATCCACACTTTGTGGACTTTCCGAAACACAAGTATTGGGTCATCACTTGGCTAGCAACGGCGTCTGTCGTGGACATTACTATCACCATCGCACTTGTCTTGTATCTGGTGGGTCTCTGTTGACTGGGATTTCTCACGACATGCCATTCTGATCATTCCTTCAACCTTGCACGCCATGTAGAGAAGGAACAAGAGCGGCTTTGCGCCAATGGATGATGTGGTGGATCATATTATCAGAGGTGCATATCCTCTTTTGTCTTGTGGGCGTCTTGCTCATGTCTTGTGCAGTAACAGTCCAGACAGGAATGATCACTGCAGTGCTTGCGGTCCTCGATTTCATCCTCTTTCTCGGGAGCGTAAGTCCATGTCTTCATTCCATCTATTGAAGGGAAATTTACAGATAATGTTGATTAACAGCCTACTGGCGCGTAAGTGTCGTATCCCCTCCTTCAGACACCACCACTTACGATTTCTGCCAAGCACAGACATCTGCTCGTCAACATGGTGCTATCCAAACTTTACACAAATTGCTTGCTTTCAAGCTTGAACGCGAGAGCCACTTGGAACATGACAAACCGGCTCACTAAAAATACCACGGCAGGACATGTAGTCGAGTTCAAGGCTGGCTCAAGGAGCGACACAACGGGAATGTCTAAATCAGTACGTTTTTCACGTCCACCGACTATTTGCTGTTCTTTTTTACATCTATCTGATCTATTAGGCTGATAGCGCTGATCGCTCACGCACGATCACATCACTTAGCGACGGCCCTGAAGTCTTTGTCCAAGTTGAGTCGCACGAGATGGTGGACATCGAAAAACCAAATACCATGCTATATACAGAGGACTGGCGTGACAACAGTCAAAGGCACATATAGTGTAACTGATTCATCTATAGACGGTACGTTTTGTAACACAAATTTGTCCGGTCATCGAGGGTTGGACAACGCTACTGTAGGATCGTACATATAACGGTCAAGAAAAATGCACTCGGGCTGGCAACTACCCAGGACTAGTAGTACTGTAGTATACAATCAATTTCGGGCCACCACTGGCACTTTGAATCGCTGCTCAGGTCGTCCATATATATCCGCGCGGCGAGGTTCTTAAAAGCGCTGAAAACTGTTTTGGTGTTGCAATCAGAATAGCACGGGGGCGTCGGGAGGATTGTCTTGAATCAGCCAGGCTTTGCTGCAGGCGTCCCGCGTCCCGCCTGCGGACCTCCGCTTCCTTGTCATATGATCATGGCCGTTGACAGTACCACATAGTGTAAGTTGTCTCAGGCTGACCCACGCTTCTATAGATCTACAATTTATCCATTTTGCGATTTGTCTCCCATCATGTCAATATTCCTTCTACATCAATCAGGTTTTCCGTCCTCAATTGGGTGAATCCAGCTGCAGGTTTCCTCCATCAGACTCGGACGCGTTCGCTATACCCGAGTTTCTGATCTTTCTTTCCCCTTCTTTCATGTCCATTCTGGAACATAAAATATTGCTTAAAGAATATCTACAAAAGTAACAGTCTGACGTCATGACGTAGTACTCTACCTATTTGACCGTATCGATATATAGCTATAGCGTGATGGCTCGTCAAGAATGTTCTGCCTTGATTAAATCTGCTGCCCTTTCGGCAATAATATACACCGGGGCCTGCGTATGCGCGGCGGGAATAAATGGCTAACAAGACGCATCAGTACATCAAATAGAATATTGCTGGCAGATGCCACTCACCATAATAGACGCATCAACTATACGAAGGCCAGCGACATTTTTGACAAGTAAATCTGGATTTACAACACCGAATTTGGCATTCTCCGCAGACATGGCGCACGTCCCCACCGGATGAAAGACGGATACTGTGTTGTTGCGAACATAAGCCTCTAACTGGATGTCGGTTGCAGTATTAACCAGACCACC
>QLPF01015770.1:11688-23667 GCA_003314045.1 Hygrophorus pudorinus | reverse complement strand
GAAGTGTCTCCAGGTGAACTTCACGTCCAGTGAAAAGCTTATTATGACAAGGTATTGGCAAAAACAAGGTCGGTGGCGCTGTGTTGGCCAACGCATTAGCTCTCCGTCAGAGCCAAGATAAGAGAGCACGTACGATCGCTGATGTGGTAATTGTTGACCGTGTTGGTGTTGCCATGGCCACCGACAATGCTGTTGGAGATCTGTGAGGTATGCCAGGTCCCGTGTGGGGCATTGGCGTCACGGGCGCCACCAGATGGGTTGTGTGGGCTGTCTGTAGTGGGCTTGACTGGATATGTTGATCTATTTGTGGGTGAAGGTGATGGGAGTCGAAAAGCAGGGGGCGGAGACGTCGGTCTGGAGGACAGAGCAAGAGGAGCAGGAGCAGGAATATCTGAAGGAGGGATGGTCGGAAGATATACAGAGGAATTTGCGACCGTGGCTGCTCCCACCGGCAAGGAAGGCCTACGACCGAAAATTTTCCTGAATCGTTTCTTCATAGCAAAGGTGTCAACCTTGTCAACAATGAGCTTTACTTGAACAGCAGCTCGGGGTTGACGGTTGCTGTGATGGAACCTGTGTCAAACGGCAAACGCCTGGCGCTGGCCACTGCATGAGGCATTTGCCTCGGCGTCTCGTTTGCACTCGAGGCAACTTCAAGTAGAAAATATGAATTCGACGACATGCTGAAGAATCACCGGCATCACGACCGAAACCTTTCTTGAAACGGTTCTTCATAGCAAGGTGTCAACGTTGTCAACAGTGATTAGGGGAGAATTAAAAACCGTCGAATTGACACAACGGTGTACTCTCCAAAGTCATATCAGTGGGGGGTCAGCGTTCGAGGGAAGCTTCGACTCGGAAGCCACTTCGGAGGGTCGAAGAGCGAAGGACGGTCACTGTTGATGGCTCTCGTACTCTCACTTCTTCCTTCAGCGGTTCAGCGTGTAGAACGTGAAGCTAGGATGGATACAAGTGGTCCCGTAGCTACCCCCCTCATATTGATGCTAGGCGGAGACCAATATTCTATACATTACATTTACCAGGATCAGGAATGCGCTTCCCTAATAGCTGATACTTCTAGCCCTCACATAACTCGAACTCCTCGTCTGCATTCCAGAAAACGGAGGTGGCGATGGCCGGGGAGACGGTAATATCCCCCGTCCTAAGATCTGAGTGTCACCCGCAGCGAGCGACAACTCCTTCGGTCTTGGGGTTCCGCTGGGCGATACGGGTGACGGAAGCACCTGGGTGTCATCAGTCTCCTCTGCACGGTTTGCTCTCCCGCGCATGATAGCCCCCTCCCAGGCACTCTTCAGGGGCCCCGAGTCCTTTTTCACGTTCATCTCAATGAGCATACTCTGCATTTCCGCAGTCAAGAGGTCCATCGCTTCTTCTGAAGGAGGAGCCGTGAAGGGCTTCATATGGGTTAGGCTGGTATGCGAGGTGCATGGGGGATGGATTGAGTGTAATTCCGTGTGCAGCATAATAGATGCTGGTGAGATTTCCATTAATACTGGTGGACGGAAAAATACAATATTGTAACCTACCTTCCCGATCAGCAATTCTTACGACCGTCCCCAGTCTCTCCACCAAGTTCTGCACATCCGCCGTCTCATTCGGGAATAGCTGCGGCGCCACTTGACTTAGGGCGATGCTTAGAAATACGAAAAGTTGGTGGAGGGTCCGGATGTGCTGGTATGCCACACGTTGAGGAAAGAGGGTGTGCAAGTGGGTAGTGTAGGCGGAGGACGCAGCTTGGAATGGAAATACTTGAGAGGGTGCAATGACAGCGGACGGAGAAGGGGAGAGGAGAAGTGCCAATTCGGATGCAAGCAGAGATACAAAAAGAATGTAGCGCCACTGACGTGTCATGATAAGTACAGGATGAAAGATAGGATGTCGTGCACTCACGAATGCCACGGGACTTGGTTTGCCGATTGCAGAAAACAGTAAGAGGCAAGCACCCGTGACAATATGATATCCAGAAGACTGCATAAGCCCATAGTAGAGATATTCACGCGTAGTCGTGCAGCCCGTCCACTTGAGGACATCTGGGCCGAACCTAAAACATGTACTTCAATCACTGTACAATGCTATATATTACCACTAACCTCTCATACGCAAACCTCACTACAGGATCCTTCAAAGCTTGGAATGCATCCCTGACGGCGATAAAAACGTCCTCCCGCCCTGCGATCTTATCTGGATGATTTCTTTTGGCGAATTGTCTAAAAGCCAGCTTTAGAGTCCCTTCCTCCGCCTCCGGCGCCACTCCCAACAATTCGTAAAAGTTAGGTTCCATGGTAAGAGCCCCTTCTGCCAGGGTGTAGATCAGATATATTAGTACAACAAAGGCGTATGTATAGCGGTATTGAGTTCTGTACGCTGGTGTATTGTGTGGAGACGGAACGAATGGCAGAAGACCGGGGAAACGGCGAGAAAAGCGGTACATCAGGCTGAGGAGCCCCTGAGTGACAGAAGCGGGTATGAACGTCCAACCCGCCATTCGAAAAATTGCATGGCCAGAGGATGAAACCATTATGCCTTTCCGCCAAAATTATCCGGTCAGGGTGCAGAGGTCAAAGGAACTGAACGTCACGTGATGTCCTCAGCATGTCCGAGTCTGCACCTCCTATGGCGCAAACTGCGTCGTCTTCCACTCTGGCTATCATTGATAACCTGAGCTCGTACCGTCCTGAACACGAATGTACACAAATTCTGTTCGACGTGTGGAAGTAGTGTTGTGGGTGAGAGCATGGGTGAGGTACGAGGCGATGGAGTGGACTGTAGTATAGTAAGTAAAAATGTGGGTTTAACTTTCAGATGATGATTGAATCATGCGCATACTAATCAAAGATATTAATGTGGGCGAGCTCAAGCTCAAGTTCTATGATGGAAGCCGCATCAGACAGATGGCTCACTCCCCGTGGTACCGCAATCGAAGCTACAACTGGAATAATAGCATATGCCCGGTATATTCTTCCATCGCAGTAATTTTCACACACATAAGGATCTTTTTTCTAGATCCGCTTACCTTGAGACAATACGACCGCATTATTATTTGTTCCATGGTGTTCGTTCTTTGCACGGGCATCCGGCGTGCTAAGGCGGAGGCAGGTTGTCTCGCTTGGCACGGATCAGGCTCCTATCGACATTATTGCATTCAAAACAATGGGGGGATGATGATCCGACCCGTGCATGGGGATTCCCGCTGCCGGTAAATATTCCCTTTACTAACATCTACCGGTTCAGGGCCCAAGTTTACCTATATATCCCAGTTTCGACGTCTTGAATTCGCCCCCCCCCCTAACCAAATCCACACCACTATTCGCGTAACTCAAATGCTTTCTTGGCTGCTATCATCTTGGCTACCGTCACGAACCAATGAAGTGGTCGTCCGAGACGATACTACAGACCACAGTATTGTGACGTCGTTAGAGGATCTCGTCGCTACAGGAGGCGCCGGCACTTGGCCACCCAAACCCACCTTTGTGGATTCGTGGCCATTGAGTTTGAGGCCGTACCATCACCTGTTTCACGACATTGCTCCCTCTATTCCCGTCAAGGAAGCATCGCTTGATGACTCTCGAAACCGAGTAATTATCGACGCCTTTCGATTGCGATTGCTCAACGAACTCCAAAACAGAGTTGATTTGGGGGAAGTGCGAGCTACTTTGGAGGCATGCGAACTCGGCACAGGCCAGTTTGAATTCGCGCCGGCTGCCTGGATGGGATTCTTTGCCTGCATAGCGCATTTGAGACACGCTTATCGGTATGTAATCTCTGCCCGTTGACAAACGTATATTTAACCCATCAAATGACAGTTGGGGAGTCTCACCTATAGTTCGCGAGGCGCAGAACGAGACTGTGGTCGAATTTCCGGAGCATCTTGACGTCCCATGGGCTGTGCTACAACGTCGCTTCGGAATTACTTCTCCTGGTGGAAATTTGACTGCCAATGTCTACTATGATGTCAATGACCACCGGGAGGTCGAATACAGCAGTACGGTTGGACTGCCAACAGTTTATCGAACCACAGAGCGCTGGAATATAATGTTATTTGTCCATATGGAGGAAAAGGTGAGCTCACCAGTGTTGCAATCTACTGCGGCCTCGACGTGGTTTTCACTTTGATTCCCAAGGCTCTTCCTATGTACCGTCTGATGGGAGAAGCGGCTGTATGTCTTGACAAGGGAGACTCGGAGGGTACTGTGAAGGCTCTCCGATCTGCCAACGACGTTCTTAAGACCGTCCTCAAATATTTCTATGACAACCTGACGAATGAACATGTTAATCAAGAACTTTGGATGGCATATGTCCAAGGTTTCCACGGCTGGGTCCTTGGAGGAATCGATGGCGTCTCAGGGGGGCACTCGGTGGTTATCCGATCTCTCGATGGTTTCCTCGGCATTCGGCCCTGGCCCGAATCGAAGGTTGAAGCTCTTCATATTCCACTATCACAGAGAAATTGGCTAAATTCCCTCCGCGATTATGACATTCGCTCCGTCGCAAAAGCGAAGGCTGAAGTCGAGGTGGTGGGGGAATTGGAAAATTTGGTTCGACAACTTCGGGTATTTCAAAATTGTCGTCCCATGGCGGATGGAATACTGACTCGTATCTTTGTTTAACGCCTGCAGTTCTGGCGTATGGGTCACTTGCGGCGTATGCAGCTCTACGAAGGCGTCCCAAGACCTGAGAGGAAGAAAATGACATCGGGAAAATCCGTCGTGGAAGACGACATCGCCCCGGACGAAGGCGCAATGCTTAAACACCTCAGTCAGCAGTTAAGGATACGATTGACGGAGACGAAGTGATGCTTTGGGCTGACGCTAACATCCACCTATAACTAGACTGAGTCACCGAAGCGCTCGTTCGAGATGATTTGTTCACCTTCGATTTCATGTGCTTGTGAGGCCCCCTTGTTAGATTCTATCGTGTTCTTACGTACTTTGCTTTTTTGCGAGCAGTATGACAGGGGTGTAAAATCAACCTTCTTGATCCGGATCTAAATTATAACAATCGAAACGGTCGCATTCAGCATATGTTCGATGGAACAGTACAGCTCACCCACGTTGATACGTAAGATACGTATCTGGCTTATCAGTTCAGGTCCCCGCTGCATGAATCAGGCGGAAAACTGTGTCAGCATCAAATCACTCTGCCCCCTTTGTTTGGAGTCGTCAGAACCGTCGAGTTGATCAACTTCAAAGAGGTCCGACCGGGAGAAAGCCCCAAAGACACTGCACAAGCGATTCAAGATCGGCGAGGGCCAATTGGACGCAACCACAGAGTTACCGCGAGTATCAGTTGAGTTCCGGCCGGCCCGTTCGTTTCCTATGGGGTAAGATAGGCATCCCTCGAAATAGAGTTGAGAAGATCTCAACAATCTATGCGAGGATCCTCCGAGACGCGTGCTATGGGGCCATCGGTTTAGGGTCCAAATATCATCATTGCCCAGCCAGTCTTCGAATTGGCGGGCCCGGTTTGAGGGCTTATATGTACCGGTGTGGAAAGGTATGTAGATAGCGGCTCCACGAGGACCTGGAGTCTCTCAAATCACTGGTGGAAACAAACCTGGGAAATTTGATCCGGAAATGAGGATTCCTAGGTTATCACTGCTGTTCCAGACCGTTCTCGAGCTGCCATCTTCTTGACGTTCTGACCACGATGCTGGCCCTCCAGCTGGAGGTTGGACAGCTTTAGTCTCTTCCATGGATGCGTTGGAGTCGCAGTCAAGTTGACTCGGAATCCGCTGCCCGCCCTCCAACTCAAAATATCAGAGGTCCTTACCGACACCAGCGTCAAAAGCTTCGCAGTACACATCAGCTACCCAGACGAGAAGCTTGCCCGAATTACGCTCCTCAAGCAGGAGCCAACGCCAGTCCAGATCGACGCACGCTGTGATGAAGCAGATTCAAGGTGAGGCCAGAATGTGGTAACGGTATCAGCGCCAGTCATAGAGAAATTACTGATCTCTGGTGCAGTCTTGTTGCATCAATGTCAAGCAAGTGGCGGATCGACTTACGAGGTTCAGACAGCGTTACTTGTGTGGTCATCTGCTTTCCCTTAGGTGCAATGAAATCCATCTCGCTATCATCGAACAATAACCAGCGAAGCAACAGAAGCAATAGCCGACGTGGTGATCAACCATCGGCGCACTCAAGGGGTCCGTGACCTACGGACTTGTATATACAAGTTCTTACTGCATGGGTCAAAGAGCGATGCATCATGAACTCCATGCAGTAACGGACTTGCAGCACCAATTGAATTAAATTTGAGCATGAGCAAGTTTAAACATTTCTCCATTGGTGAGTCTTCTATCGGTAGTTTACACCAGGACCCCCAAAGACATTAATGTGCTGTTTGTGTTATTTGACTTGGTAAGTAATACATGAGCAAAGAAACACGATAGTGTGTCACTGAAAGAGACAGACAGACAGAGAGAGAGACAGTCGAGGAAATAACTCCACAAGTTTCGAGAGCAGGATACGGTGAGGGTAATTAGCAGCAAGTGGTAAAAAGAGCGTTGTCCGCCAGTCGAAAAGCGTAATCGGTCGGAGAATAAAAAAAGGACGACATAATTAAGTCAGGGATCGCTGGATATTCCCCCCTTGGAAAAGAATAAAGAAAAAAAAAGATGAAGGGTGAAAAGGAATAAAGAAAGACAAATGACAAGGACGAAAGCCAAGTTGATAAAGAGGTAACAACCAATAGCCCAAAGACCGCCAACATGCACGAGTCCCCGTCCCCGTCCAGCCAAGACGAACCAGAATGGCCAGGGGAAAAGAAACAACGAGAGCCAGCGGATCCGGAACCATCTTCTTCCATCCACTTGTTTGAACGTTTTTTTGTGTTTTCGGGTTATCGCTTTGTGTGCGTTCGGTCAGCTGTACGCACGTGGTTGAGTGGGTATCCAGGAGACAACGACAGAACGTGGTATGGGTGGACGAGAGGGGGTACACAACCAATTAAATGGCTGGTTTAACATCCTCATCATCAACGTGCATAATCTGCGCCTCCGGGCCCGGATCAGCAAGGGCCACACCGAACTCAGCATCTTCAGTATCATCGCCACCGAGGAAGACGGCATCCGACTTCATGTCCTCTCCTTCCTCCTCTCCGTTCGGAGGCGAGCTAGAATTGCCTCCGTTGCCACTGGCAGTACGTCTCGTAGCTGACGCGCCCTGCGGCCCAGACCGTGGAGGATTCGCACAGCGGTCTTTGCCGTGAGCGATACGCAGGTTGGTGTACTCAGGCTTGTTTTTCACCCCGTCGATGGCTTTGATCGCATTGGAGATATTCGTAAAGTTCACGAATGCACAGTTCCTGTGAGATAAAATGGATCAATACTAAGCAGTGCCAGAAAGGTTGTTGGTACGAACTTCTCCTTCAAAAAGTTGATGAGCTCGATATCCCCAAACTCGCCAAAATCTCTCTTCAATCTCTCATCTGTGAACGTCTCGAAATCTTCGACATTGCCAATGTATACGTTCCTTGTGGCGCCTGAGTGGACAGCAAGCGCCAAGGTGGGAGGTAGAGGCCCGGAGTTCTTCCCCCAGCCCATCTTCAGACGGCGGTTGTTCAAAGTAAGGCCCTGATAAGACGCCACTTGGTAGAAAGTGAAAGCCGCCGCCGGGTCTACGAACGTGACGAACTAACCAAGGCGTATCAGTCCGTGAACCACGAGGAAAATAACAGAACATACAGCAATATGTTTATCCTGCATGTACCTGATACTCTGCAATACTCCGCCTCTAATCGCATTGCACAAATCCTCTGTAGTAGTCTCCGGATGAATGTTACCAAGATACACTGTCCTGTTGAGCCCTTGCGGCCCAGCCATGGTCTGGAGTGCATCCGCAGGCGTGAAAGGCGAGTACGGTGTGAAAGGTGAGTAAGGTCCCGATTGTGGCATGTTGGCTGCCGCGGACTGCGCAACCAAGGACTGTGCGGCAGCCGCCTGAGCTGCCTGAGCGGCTGCCTGTTGTGATTTTGGAATATAGGCACAGCGATCCTTGCCGTAATTGACACGCTTGCCTGCCCAAGCAGGCTCCGTTGGAAGCGTGCTGACAACCTACCCAAATTTGTCAGGCAGTGGTCTACTTGTATGTAATTAACCACTTGCCTTGTTGGCTATCGAAATGCTGAGGAAGTGAACAAAGCCGATGTTTTTGTCCCTGACGATCTTAACTTGGTCGATCAACCCGAACCGGCTGAGATCGTCCCTAAGCTGCTCCTCTGTCAAAGTCTCGTCGAGACCACCGAGATAGACGTTCCGGCTGGCGTTACTCTGGGTAATTGAGAGAGCAACCTGAGCGGGGACGGGAGAGGGCTTTCCCCAGCCAATCTTGAGCTCCTGTCCATGAAGAGCCAGTTTCTTGATAGTAGCGTCTGCGTGGAAAGCGGCAGCAGTTGCGCCGTCTAAGAAGGAGAGGAAGACGCATGACTTTTCGGGAAGGACTCGAATGGACTCGAGGGGTCCAAAGTGTACGAGATTGAGCAGCTCGTCAACCGATGCGGTCGCCGGGAGGTTGCCGACGTAAACCGTACGTCCTGTGGCATTCGTCGATGCAGACAGCGCGGCGCTTAATGCCGCTGGGGAGTAAGCAGTCTGGGCGGCCGGGATATTGAGGTTGAGAGATGGCAGCCGTTGCTGGTTGAAGTTCTGTATGGGATACTTGAAATATCAGCGGATACGGACCCGGGGGGATGACAAGGGCTCACCTGGCCAAAGTTGGCCATTTGACCGTTGTAAGGAAAACCGCCGAGCATGTTCATTCCTGGGATACCCATACCAAGCATGTTGTATCCGCCGAAGCCGTACGCACCGCCGTTGGCATTGGCCTGTTGCTGCTGCTGCTGTTGAACAAAAGCAGAGGCGGTATTGGGACTGATCTGGGAAGGCATGCCATTACCATTGCCGTTGGTGTTTATGGAAAGTGAGGGTGTAGAGTAGAGGGGGCTGCCAGCAAAGCCGCCTGCCGAAGTGGGGGAATTGTTGAAGCCGGCGGGCTGGGACATGCTGGCTTGAGGACCATAGCCGTAGTTAGCAAAAGCATCACGAGAAGGAGTGTTTGAGGTATTAGCGCCGTTAGAACCCTGGAACGAAGTGGGAGACCAGCGAGCCTTTTTAGCATCAGGACCGCCAACGGGATCCATAGGTCTCTGATAAGAACCAAGTAAATTAGAAAAAAGCAAGAAAATTGAGGGGGCGGGGGTGGATACCTTCATCATGTCGGTATCAAATCCGTAAGAGGGATATTGTGTTTGAAATGAAGCCTGAGGGTCGTCCATTGAAGCGATAGGTAATGGCAAGGGAAATACGGGAATAAATGGATGGAGGATGAAGGGAACGGCGGAAAGGATGGAGAAGAAACCGGAAAAAAGACAAGTTAGAAAGAGGAATTTCGTAGAGAGCGTGGACGAGCTCTTTTTAGGGAGCTCAGAGTAAAAAAAAGAGTGTGGTTGAGTTGGTTGTAAAAAAGACACGCACAAAAAAAGTCAGATGAAGAGTGCGCTATAGACTAAACAAATTATCTTGAATTCACGGTTGCCCACCAAACGAAACTAATAAATTCGAGGGCAACGGCGACGACGACGACGACGCTGGCGTGAAAAAAAAAGTGGAAAAAGTACACTCAAAGCCGTGACAATCCCATTGTTTCCCACCCAATCAATTGCGCACGGACCCAACTACACCGCTACCCTACTCTAACTGTATTCTAATCAGATCCCTCAGTCCTAGATTCTGCTCAATCTAGCAACAAACCGTCAGTACAATCCCCCAATTGGGCCCCAGCACGTTGGATCTCACCTGCCGTTTCAGAGCAACATCCTCCGTGCCTGCCGCAGACCTAAATACAACATCAATCTCCTCCAGAGACACATTCGCCGTCTCAGGAACAATATAGCTTGACCAGAAGTATCCCAGAAAACATGCTGTAGAAAATATTATAAATGTCGTTCTGAGTTCCATCAGCATCATCCGCAACTACAGAGTAAACCGGACTTACGAAGCAGACATCGACATTATACCCGGAGTAACAAGTCCAATTAAAACTGTCCGTTCTCAATCAGCATTCCCACCTTGCCCACCTCCCCAACACTTACAATTATTAACCCAATTCGATGCAGTCGACAATGCGACACCCTTGCTCCGCATTGACAGCGGGAACACCTCGCTCGGGAGGACCCACCCGACGGGTCCAAAAGACATTCCATACGCAGCCGTAAACGTGTAAATGCAGCTGAACGGGCATTTGAGACAAACGTCATAATTTGAAGGGAGGGACTCACCCCACGGCTATCCAAGCTGCTACGGAATGATGCTTCCAGTCATCTTCGAATTGGTAGATCTGTGGAAGGGTTTTATAGACTCCTACCACGGTATACAATGAGTGGCAACACACCAGCAATGCTATAACCAAGTGCGAAGCCGCCATGATCGCGCTACCGCCTAGAAACACATCACCTTCCCTTCTGTAGGATAACCGCCCAAAACATACCTCTCAACAACGGTTTACGCCCTATGCACGATTAAGCAAGACTCTACAAACAAACAAAATACCACTCACCCCACCGGTCAATATAGACAATAGCGGGAAATACAGCTATAAACTGTACGATGCCAATCCCACCAGACACCCAGAGCGTCACCGTATCACCCTGCAACCCGACACTGCGTACCAACGTCGGACCGTAATATAGTAGTGCATTTATGCCACTCCATTCTACCAACGCCGTCATCAGCATCATAAACGAAATAGAAGAGTTCCTGGAACGCACGTTGGAAGGCCATCATCAACAGGCCAATGAGCGTTCGATCAATATACTTTGGCTCAAAAAGCCGCGCCCAGGCACGCGCTTCAGTGTGCATGATGCCTGTTTTTGCACCAGGTCTAAGGGTCTGGTGATGCTGGATCAACGTTGCCTCAACGCGTATTTCCATCAACTCAAGCTGTCCCAACATGGAATTAGCTATTAGTCACGTTCGGAAGGCAAGACGTACCTGAAGCAGAGGATCTGTCTCAGCCTCCTCCGCGTTCCTCAGACGTAATCGCGCAAGTGACGACAGCGCTTCGTCATACCGTCCCTGCAAGACCAAAAGTCGTGGGGAAGGGGGAAGGAATAGGCACCCTAAGCCAAGTAGGATGCCCGGGATGATCTGGACGCCAAGAGGGATGCGCCATGACATTGACCCCGCCACTATTGCGGTGTGCAATCACGCATGAGTGCCGGAAACATGTAATGCTATGGTAGGGCGTACGTGAACGGGTGATGAAGCCAGTCCAGAAACCGAACACGACGCCGAGGACGATGGCGAACTGCTCGAGGGCCATGAGTGACCCTCGGACTTCTGGTGGACTTATTTCCGCCATATATAACGGGGAGAGCATGCTGCGTGAAGCCAATGAACACGTACAGTCGAGAGAATGTCATGGGTCCACTTACCTGAAGGCACCTACACCCACTCCGCCTATGGCCCGCCCCACTACAAGTTGGGTCAGAGAGCGAGCACTGCATTGAAATGCCGAACCAACGCAAAATATGACTGGCATTCGGACGACATGAGAAAATGGCTCGTGTCTTGCAGATGCATACGTACTGCAAGCAAGAAATATAGAATGCCTTCTAGAATACCTGTCGGCCAATATTCCAGCACTGAGTGCCCCAAAAAGCGCCCCAAGCTCCAAGACAGCGGCTAGTAACACAAGCGGTCGAGCAATTCTATTGAACCACGGCATTGTATTCACGTACTCATGAGACCCTTCTCCCACGGCCCAATAGGCCACCGTTCCATAAAGTCTCTCATCACCAACACATTCGCGATGACGCCTTGATCATACCCAAAGGTGAGACCACCTATGGACGCGAAGACAGCACATATCAGCGCGTAGTAATTGTGCAGGAGACCCGCAAGGCCCTTTGGACCGTATGAGTAGCTGTACGTGTCGCCATCGGCATGGATAACGAGTGATC
>QLPF01015770.1:0-11518 GCA_003314045.1 Hygrophorus pudorinus | reverse complement strand
GGACTGAGACTTGACGGCAACCCCCGGAAGCACGACAAAGCATATTTTCAAATCAAAGATACACGAAAAAAACACCCACAAGGACTAGGAACAACAGAACGAAAAAGAAATAGACATGCATAACTAGTCGTGAAAGGGAAGAAAATGATGATGGCCTTGCGATACACAGTAGCAATGGTTATTTGTACGGTAGGTGGGTCCGGGGGCGTTTGGGCTAAAGGGGCGTATCGACATGGCATATACGGAAAACATGAGACGTATATATGCAGTGGTATTGGCTCATGGCAGTGGCCATGGTGGTGCTCGGCTTTTGGCCTGGAGCGGGAGGTGGGGATGCGGGAGACCGATGGTTGCGGGACAGTTGACCGTCAGTGCCGCCGCAAAGCCACAGCAAAGATGAAAACTGTCGGCAGCCGTGCGCCATCACCGAATCAGCCGCCCATAATCTAGTCGACTCACGCTCTTGGATTCGTTGTTCTCCCTCTTCGGAAAAGCATTCCAAAACCGTAGCGTCTCGTCGCCCGCTCCAGTTACGATAGTTTCGCCGTCTGGACTCATAGCGAGATATAAGACACGATTGGAATGGCCGGTAAGTGACGCCACCATGTTTAATGTAGGATATTTCCAGATGCAAATTTGATTCTGGGCTGTTGTCGAGGAAAACCCGTGTGTTGAGACCAACTCGTGTGAGGTTAGTGACCATATCAGGTTGCAGACCTTCACGGCAATGGTCAGCATAAACGTGCAGAGGAGAAAACGTACAACACACCTGACTGCCAGTATCTAGTTCATTCAACATGCTCCCGTTAACAACGTTCCAAAACCGTATATGCTTATCCTGCGTCCCCCCTCCCGTAGCAAGGACACCCGAAACGTGGGGATCCCACGCAAGTGCCTTCACAGCCGCTGTATGCTCATGGAACTTCCACAATGGTGCGTCACCCGCCCCTCCTTCCTCTCCTGCACTCCCACTCGTACTCCCTCCTCTCCCTCTCACAGACGTGCTCGAACCCCCCAGCCCACCAGCCCTCCGCGAACCTCTCAAATCCCAGATGCACACCTTGTTATCATTCCCGCCGCTAGCCAAAGTTGCCGACTGCGGGCCGCCGTCCCCGCTCCACTTGAGCCCGCAGACTTCCTGTCGATGGCCCGTACAGCGCTTGAACGGACGTTGGGTGGGTTCCCGCACGTCTCGGTGGTGGACCATACGATCACGGGAGCCGGAACTCAAGACATGTGCGTTCCAGGCGAGTGCACCTATTCGCTGAGCGTGTGCCTGATTGTATGTGCGTTGTAGTTGGAGTGTGTTGGCGTCGTATATGTGTATGCGACCTGCGAGGGTACCGACGGCAAGTGTCGTACCCTAGAGATACGACATTGTTAGCAGATGACGCAATCGAGCAGAGGCATCAATGCTCACCTTCTGGACCCATGATACCGAACTAATTGTATTGATGGTATCGTTCGTGCTCGTAAGATCGCATAGCTTTGACACAGCTGCATTGTGTGCTGTCCACAAATAAACGCATGATCCGAGTCCAACGCCCAGCACGTTCGTGCTCGACCAGTCAACAAGATTGAGGTAAAAGTCATCTGCGAGTTCTGGGGCATCAAGTACCCGATATGGTGTTTTGCACACGCTTCGGAGTTGTCGTCTCGGACTCTCGAGGAGCTGACGGCTCTCGGCCCGTACGGGACTCATAGAATAAGCTTCATCGGTGGTTGTATCGAGCCGACGTGTGGGAGTAACTGGGTTTGAGACGGATGGTGAGTGGTAGGCGAAGAGACGTCTTCGGGTGGGAGTCGAGGGCGGTGCAGATGTTGATGAAGCGGTGGGTGCAGGACGTGTGGGAGAAGCAGGTCGATGGGGCGAAGGAGGTGTGACTTCTGTGTGCAGGATGGATGTGAATATAGCATTGGCTTGTTCTGGATGACGAAAAGATGAGATCGAGCCTGAAGCAGAGAAGGGCAAGACGGACCTTTTAGCGCGTCTGATTCGGAAGGAATAATTCTGTTCTTTGAAGGGGTACATGGGCCACCTTCGTCCATAAGATGATAGGATGTTCGCATATCGCCAGCATCTCGTGATGGTACGAACCTGTCTCCGTAGTCTCTTGTGAACCGAGGCTGGTCAATTGGCGATTCTGGACCACCACTGTCGCTTGGAGTTGCCCTGGAGCTGGAGTCGAGTGATGGAGTGGAAGTTGATGCAGATGCCACGCCAAAGATTGGATTTATGCGTGGACGGTTTCTCCTTGGTGCTTCGTCGTCAGTATCTTGATGTGAAGCGCGCAAACGTTTGCCAAAAGGTGAGTTTTTGAGACCGGACATGGTGTAGACTTGACGATTTACTGTTGTCGACAGCTCTGTAGAAAAAAGAAAAAAGAAAGAATAATAGAATATCTAGGCTAGGAGGAGCATCAGCGCGAGAGTCAAACAGGACGCGACGCGAAAAAAGCGTGATGTCACATCTCTGTCAAGATTTGTGACTCTTTGTGACACTCAAGGCTACAGGAAACTTGATGCAGAATCTCTTGCGGACTCTGACTGAAAGTCAGGTCAAGTCCTCCTTGCCACAAGCAGAACTCAAATTACTATTGACCACCGTAAAGGAGGGTCGGGTACGTCTAAACTTCATTTTAAATCCAATTACATCTCATTCTAGGTTATTCTAGCACCAGACTTACGATGCTAAGCTTTCCGATCCGTTCTACGACTCCCTCGAAGGTCTCTTACTCGACATACGCACCGTCACCATGGTATTGTTGCTATATATCATTACCGAAACGTGAGCTTAACTGTGGCATTAGGATAACCGTGACGCCGAAGCGTTCCTGAAGCCAGTGTCCAAGGTGGATGTGCCAGATTATTACGATGGTCTCTCTCTCTCCCTTGCACTTGTCTCGTTTGTTTACCTCCATCTAGTCATATCCAGTCCTATGGATATGCAGACTATGTTGAAGAGAGTCAAGCAGAAACAGTACAAGTCAAAGCGTGAATTCAAGGACGATCTCGATCTCATCTGGACTAATTGCTACACGTACAATGCTGCAGAGGTGAGCGTCGACTCTATCAAACCTACTCATACACTTGACGCGTCACGGTTAGAACCACCCTCTCCGACCTTGTGCTAGACGCCTGCAAATTAAAGCTGCCAAACTCCTCCAGAATATCACCGACCGCAAGGAACGCACTGATCCACCAATACCCCCCGACCTAGCCGTCACCTTGACTCCCACATTCAGTGCTCGCACGAAATCAAACAGACCAGTAAATGGCCACTCACACCATCGTTCGCCATCCGTGAGGGTCGGGACCGCCAAGTCCAAGAAACCAAGACTAGATATCCCATTCGCTGACACTCCCGCCATCACTCGCACAGCCAGTGCCATGTCCACTTTTTCGCAACTGGACCAGGAATTGGACAGTGGCCTCCATCGGTATAGCAAAACTACCTCGTCATTGGCCGAACGGTTGAGAGATTTCTCTCAACTAGCCGAATCTGAAAGCGGGAGCGAAGACATCCACTCTCTAGATGACGCGTCCAGTGGCTCAGATGGAACAATCGGTGAGAAGCGAAAACTGTAAGTCTTCCTTTTCAGTGGCTCGTTTCTTCATCATTCAATGCCACCAGTAACGGCATCACAAATCACCGGCCACGAAAACGGTCACGACTTCGACATACAATGAACGAAAATGTAGATACCGTCGATCTCTGGTGGAACGCCGTTCAGTCAGACGCCCTTCTCGCCAACGGGATCCCCAGCATTGCGTATGCTTCATCCTCACGACGAAACAATTCTTCAGCCGCAGCCACTTCATTGAGTCTCTCCCGAGATCCAACAAAGACCAAGATAAAACAACGCAAACGCAAAAGGAAACCCGACGCCGCTTTACGCAAATCACTCCTCAGCCTCATGAACACAAACATCCGCACAATGAAACGCGTCCGGCGGACACATGCCAAGTTTGCGGCATTGAATGTGAATGCGAATAATGACGACGGGGAAGGGTCAGTGGTTTCGCCTGATGGCGGTACGGAGGAGGTGGATGATGTAGTGGATGAGCGGCCATGGATACCCCGGCGGTCGGGAATTGATATTGGTCAGGAGAATGCGGCGGATTGTTTGCATTGGATGGGAGAGAAAGTGCTAGAGCATGCTGGCTTCCAAGGTGAGTACATTTTTGTTAATCATGCGATATCGTGTCTTAAATGTTCGTGCAGGGACCTCCAAGGTAGCTCTTGATGTTCTGGCTAGCGTAACATCTGAGTTTCTTCTTAATGTTGGACGAACTATTCAATATCTGCGTGACAAGTATTCCCGCAGCATGACTGCTGAAGTGCGTCTAGTGCTGTCTCGTTGTACAATAGTTGACTTTGATAACCAGGAAATTATCCTTCATACCCTATTTGAAAGCGGCACGGCGAAAATCCAGGACCTTGAGCGGTACATCAAGGATGATGTCGTGAGATACGGTGCCCGTTTGGGAGACTTGGAGAAGAAATTGGTCGGCGCTTATCGCGAGGTTGTACGTGTTTCTACTTGATCCCCAGATCTCTTATTCATTGTCGTCCCTTGCAGACTGTGGTCGAAGCCATGGATGACGACGCAATCTTTGGAAACGAAGACGAGGAGGAGGAAGAGGGTGCCTTTGTCATGTACGCCCTCTATGCGGAATTCGTTTGCGTGTCTAACGGACGTCTGCAGGGGGAATTTCGCGGATGCTTTTGGCGAGGATTTCTTGGGTCTCCGAGAATTAGGTATCGCTGCAGAGCACGGTTTGTCCAATCTCAGCATCCCGAAGAGACTATTGAAAGGCAAAGGAAAGGGAGAAAACAAACACTCCTCTTCAGCGTGTGTTATTATTATTATCATATCTGCTGCATATGTTTATTTTATGTCCACAGAGCCAACCCAGCCGAGCCTCCGCCGCCCTTCCCGCCGCCACCGCCATTCGTACCACTCACTTCAGACAAAATAGACAACCAGATCGGTCTGCTGAAACCTTACTACCAAAGTCGCATCGCTGCATTAGCGAACCCCATCCAACATACACCGCCCATGGCCATGCCTCCCTATGGCTCCCACCCTCCAGCCGTATACGGTTATCCGGGCGTCAACCACACTTTCCCAATCCCACCCGCCAATCCCCTCCCAATCCCGCTGCCCGACGACGCGCCAAATCCGTCACAGATCAAAATGGGCCCTCTGGGGCAGATCATCAAAGGCGGTTCTTTGGGGGCAGCAGCCAAAAAGAAGGCAAAGAGGAAGGATCCGCCGGGACCGGGGTTCAACCACGATCCTGCCATCGGCGCCCCGGAACTTCGGCCGTCTTTGTCTGCAAGTCTTCCTCCGATGGAGTCTACGCCGAAAAAGAAGAAGGGTGCGGGCGCGGGTGGTGGTATGGCGAAGAAGGCCAAGTTGGGAGAGGCGTTTCCGGCCGTGGTGGTGGCGAGCGCTTGACGGAGTTGGATGTGTTTCCTTTGATTATTGTAGCATATCCGTCTCATTGTGTAGCATTATACTTCTGACGATGCATTGAACCTGAAACCTAACAGTACTGTACTAGTCTTCTCAGATGCGTCTAAGGATAGGAGCCGGCGATTTCCGAGCCAAGACAGATAATGTAGTAGCACTGCTTTACACTCCACAACTCGACTCTTTACTTCCTCCCACCAACCCAACTTCCAACAAATGTCTTACGGAGGAGTGCGCGTCCTTTAAGATTTAACCCATTTTTTATTCATCTGCATCATTCAGTACGGAGGGCCCCCTGCCCACGGAGGATACGGTGCGCCCCCACCTCAGGGTGGCGGTTATGGTGGGCCGCTTGCATATGGTGGTCCCTCTCCAGGCGGTTTTGCGCCCTCTCCAGCTCACCGCGGACCGCCACCTGGAGCCGATCCCCAGTACGTGTTATCTAATCTGTCCGAGTACTTTATCGGGCAGGCGTTGACCTCTGACAGGTTGTGGTCTTGGTTCACCGCCGTCGACACAGATAGGTCTGGTGCGATCCATCCCACAGAATTGGGCGAGTTGATTTTTGGTGTTTTTCTCGGGTCTGTTGTTGATCTAAGGAGTGGACAGAGAGGGCCCTGATCAATGGCGATTGGACCCGTAAGTCCGGTGGAAGTCTTTGCGACGACGCGATAGCTTATGGGTTTTCGCAGCCTTTGATCTCGATACTGTCAAGCTGTTGATGTCTATGTTTGTGCGTGCGTATACCCTACCCGATAACGTTCGTTCACTAGTTTCCCAGGACACGGACAGGAGTGGGACCATCGGCTTCAACGAAGTGCGTGATTATTATTGTTTCTGTATCCAATACCTTATCTCTGCGCACGCAGTTCTCCGGTCTTTGGAAATACATCAAGGCATGTGGATCTTGCCGATTAGCATTCTTTCGATTGATCTCCGGGATAGGACTGGCAAGGCGTTTTCAGGCATTTCGACCGGGACCGCTCCGGTTCGATTGACGGGCGAGAGTTGCACGATGCCTTGCAACAATTCGGGTGCGTCGTACTCCGTCGACATCTTCCATCCATCTAATTCCCCGCGCAGCTACAACCTCTCCCCGCAGCTGCTCTCCCTCCTGGAAAAGAAATACGGTGAGCTCTTCCACTGTCAGTTGCACAAGAGAAGCGGGCCTCATTTTCTTCTACCCTTCTGGGTAGATGTAAAAGCCTCCGGCGCGGCGAGCCACATGGCACCGTCTGTGGGGATTACGTTCGATCGTTTCGTCAGGGCGTGCGTCGTCGTGAAGCAGCTCAGCGAAGCGTTCCGCAGGCTGGATACGGACCAGGACGGGTGGGTGCAGATCAACTATGATCAGTTCATGCAGACGGTTTTAAGCTTGCCGTGAGCGAGTGTGGGGTCTTGTGTGGGGAGGCCAGATAATGTTATGGAAAAGACTGTTCATTTGTAAGGTAGCGATACGGTACGCGTGCCAGTGTAAATTATACGGATCTCGTGATTGCGTGACTTGGCGCGACGGGGTTTTTTTATTCACGTAGGACTAGGACCATAGTAATGTATATCACGTCCATCCATACCACCACCAACGTAAAGGCCGCAGATCTGCCCGTCAGCATTTTACAGTACGCAGACAGGCGTGTATTTGTGCAGACACCCAAGACATACGAGGTGTTTCGCTGGTTCTTTGTCTCCTTTCGAATAATGAAAAACTCATCTGAGCAGGACATCGAAGCCGTCGTCCGCACAAAATTCAACCTCGACCAACCGCAAGCTATCTTGCTGAAAACACAGTCGCTGAATGTCTGCATGGGACAGCCCGTCGAGATCGACAGCAGTGCGTGGGAGGCACTGCGCTCGTTCGTGGATATCGTGCTTGTCAGCACGGTGGATGCGAGGGCCCGTACGCCAACACTTGCAGGTGGGTGTGGGTGCGGGCGTCTCATCTCACCGCTCGTTATTAATGTCATTAGCTGAGCGCGTACTAGGCGACTTGGATGTGCAGCAAATGGCACGAGAATTTCTCATGCCGTCCCCGTCGGACGACACCCGGGGGGTTGATACCGAAGACGAAAATGAAACTGATCGCATTGAAGAAGTAGAAGTAGACGAAGAAGTGGGACTAGACGAAGCTGAGAAAGCTGAAGACGAACTTCAGAACGAAGCGCCTCTGCCAGAACCCGCAACTGCACGCGAAATCCCGCACCACCAGGACACCGACTACGATGACCTTTACGTCCCCGACACGCCCGAGCCTGAAAGAGAAGCCGCCTGGGACGAGAAGGAACAAGAACATGATGACCGCCGCAAGCCTAACGGATCGGCCTCAGAGGACGAATTGGACGGATATGCGACAGTGGCACGCAAGTTCAACGTATCTAGTCGCCGAGTCGTAGAAAGCGACGAGTCTGACTCCGACAACCCATCCGAGATTGACCTGTTGCGTCCTGTGGTGGCAAAGCCGAAAACGTCTAACGGCGGTGCTGTCATCATTGATGGGCGGAAGGCAAAGGGTATGCCTCGGATAGTTTCGCGTGGCATCGTAAAGAGACTGACATCGAGTAGCGCCAGCGGGTGGGGTGGTTCGGAGCAGGACGCCCGTGGCCCAACCGAAAAAAGGTGCGAGGCGTCTTTTCTTTGGCCATTCCTGGTATTCATGCTGTATCTAAGAGGACAAGCCTGTCGTGATAAAGAAGGAAAAGCTGTCCAAACCCTCTACGTCGGCCGCCCACCTTGCTCCTCCAGATGGTGGTGTTATTCTCCCTAGCCCGACGCCTTGTTGCTGATCGTTTTATGTCTTGGTGCAGTTGACACCAGTTCCCAGTCTCAAGCGGACGAGCCGCGGTTCCTCGTCGACGTCAAGCACGTTGCGTCAGGCAGACAAGCCATGTTCAAAACACGCGCTGGACACAAGGTCGAAAAGGTGCTCGCGGGCGTGTGCAGGTCCTTCGGTTTGGACTACGAGAGGTGAGCGCTGGCGCCTTGGTCACGGATATCAGTTGTGCTGAATGAATGTTGGTTGGTTGTGTCAGGGCGACGTTGGTTTTGTTGCTTGAGATCGAGGAAGACGGGGAGGTTCTCAATATGCCCGGGTTTCCGTGTGAGAAGACGAATACAATGGGGCGGTGTGGGGTGGCGGCGGGATCTAATTTGGTCGTTGAGATAGATAGGTAATATGTGTTATGGATTGCTCTGATACTATTACTATTGCGCATAGCCTAAGTCTGGGCGTTGGGTAAGGCCTATTTTGTGCTGGAAGACGATGGAATGAGTTTGACAGGATCGTTGAGATTGCGTATTAGGGCGTGTACGGATGAGTGGGTAGTAGAAGGCGATGGCAACGGAAAGTAACAAAGGCAAACAACGCCTCTTGTACCGTGTATAGTGTGTCTTGTAGTATACTCGGCTTATAATCCAACACAACAATGCCACTCCAAAAAAATGGGCAACCATCCCTCTATCCTGACAAAATCTCCACAAGAACACATTCACGATGCATACGACCGTATGGGTGTCGTTCGCCGCATCGGTCCTGCCCCTCAGTAAGCTATCTTTTGCCTCCATCGACGGATTATTCTCATGCTGGCGCCGTTGCAGACACGTTCGCGTCAACTTCTACTCGCACTACGAACATATTCGCAGAAATAAAGAGCCAGATCTCCAAGCTGACATTCCCCTCCAACGGTCCGGTGATTTCGATCTTGTACGAGTGAAAGAGCTCTGGGGTCTCGAGAGATGCCTGGCAAGTCGGGCTATACATACCTTTCTAGTTCACACTCACACACTCTTCCTGAAACAGGTGATCGACCCCCTGCGTCTCACGGTCTTCAAGTCCAGAAACCCCCAACGCCTGTCTGCCGTTGCTGTCCAGGTCCTCACCGAGTTTCACCACCATCTCAAAATCATCGGTGCGTACATCTATCCCTCCTCCGGCACTCGATGTCTTCTCACACGAAGGCTCATCAGAACCATCACCGTCTGAGTGGACACTACGAAAACGGGCGTTGCGCGCGCTCGTCCTCCAGGTCACGACTTTCCTGGCCGTTTTGTCGCTATATCTGTATAGCCTGGCCGAGTGGGCGCTCGAGACGCACACGGCTGTGCCGCGCTGGTATAGGCTCGGGCGGCGCAAATGCATACAGTGGAAGCAGACAATCGATTATATTGGATACAGGATCCACAGTACTCGTTCCCGGCGACGACAGGGCGCAACGAGTTTCTACGTGACGGTTTTGGGATTTTTTCTGCTTCTTTTTGCGGGTCTCGGTGCTTACTTCGAGACGAGGCGGGGTGTACTTTGATATGTTACTTTATATGTTTTCCTACATGTTCTATGCACACATTTATGCCTACAACTCCGAGTGGCACGTGCCAGTGCAACCGGACTTGGATCCATACGCTCAGGCTGAACCGTTGTCCACGACCATCCCGATATTTATTTCTGCCCGTGGTAGCTGTCGAACTTCATCGGAGAAACCATGCTTCGAGCGACTCCCCCAGCGAGCGGCCCTTGACCGTCCGACTAGAAGTGACCGATGCACGTCCTTTTACTTGACTTCCAGACTTATCTAACCGCTTCTTAAGCCGCTAAGAGCGTATTCGCAAGTCCTCCAGAAAGTCTTTCAGAGGGCGGGAAATGACCCCTATCCGATGTCATGCACGGTCTCCTATCTCGCCAACATAAAAGGGTGCACCTACACACGTCTCCTAATACCAACACGACTTTCCAATTGACCACTTCGTTTGAATAAATCTCACACTGCATCTACAATGGACATTACTTGCATAAACGCCCCCTCATCCTCATCATCCTCATCCACACCTTTCTTCTTCGACTCCGACTCCAGCTCAACCAGCCTACTGACCCCCCGCACCCGCCGCGAGTGCTGCTCGGTCACCTTTCGGCACTCGACCTCCCCGCCATCCCACATCCCCACCCCCTCATCCAAAGCACACCCCCACCCCTGCTTCCCCCATGACCGACAGCTAACTCCCATCCCCCACGCCCTCCTCGAATCCGACATCGCAGACCAACTTCACCTCGTTCTCGAGCCCTTCGTCTCCGCACACCCAGCCCTCCCCCTCATAACCCCTAAGGGCCCCATCGGCCCCCACATCACGAATCTCCCGCGCAGGCACCCTCGTACGCCGGCACCCCCACCCATCCCCCCACCCATCCACAGGGTCGCCCAGCAGGACGAGTGCCGGTGCCTGCAGGAGATCGTACCGGGCCTCTTCGTCGCCTTCGAGGACGATCGGGTGGCATCCGGGGAGGGAGCTGCCGGCGGATCCACGGAGAGGCTGAAGACCTACAAAGGCGAGGACTTCACGCATATCGTTAGCCTCTCCGCGGAGAGCGTAGCCGACGCCGCCCTCTTCCGCATCCCCGGTCCCGAAGCTCATATCGGGCTCGTCCTCCCAGCAGCCCACGACGCACCGGACGACGAAGACGACGACAACGTGCACCCCTCGCTCTCGCCGTCGCAGCTCCTCGCCACGCGCGACTTCCTCTCCGCGTCGAACCTCCGCCTTTCCGCCACCGCGCTCTCGCAGTCCGCGGACGTGCGTATTCTGATTACGACCCCGCGCAACCACCGCGTGGACGCGCTGGCGGTCGCTGCGTGTTATCTAGCGGCGGCGTCGGGGCTTGGGGTGGGGCGGGTGCTGGAGCATTTCGATGAATTTGAAGGAGGGCGGTATGCGAGTGTGTGGCAGGACGTTATGGATTGGCGGGCGTGGGAGTTTGTGGAGGGCGTTGCTCGGTGGTGACCGTCGGGCGTGTGTTTTCGCTGCTGTATTTGTTATTGCTCGCAATGTATATTTGTACAACCCCCGTTATGATCACAAGCCTTGCTCAAT
Source organism: Hygrophorus pudorinus (assembly GCA_003314045.1). NCBI lineage: Eukaryota > Fungi > Basidiomycota > Agaricomycetes > Agaricales > Hygrophoraceae > Hygrophorus > Hygrophorus pudorinus. The sequence continues at coordinate 185 of QLPF01015770.1, read as the reverse complement.
TCTGCGAACTTTTCTCCTCTTTGGAAAAAATGTTACGGTAAAAATTGGGGTACTGTAATTGACATTTGGCGTCTGTTACTTACAGAATTGATATCAGCAACTAGCTCTCCGTGGACCTTTCGGAGCTCCGTCACGGTGCTCAACGAAGCTTCCATAATACATGCACCGTATTGCCTCCTCAGCCG
>QLPF01015678.1:0-10631 GCA_003314045.1 Hygrophorus pudorinus | reverse complement strand
GACGAGGCAAGGAGGACGAGAAATATTCCTACAGAACCCCATAAAACCTTCGTACCGACATTCACTGACGCGACACCAAAAATCATAAACAAAACCAAACGTCGTGAAAAATGCAATCCCGACTCCTTCACCACAGACATGACCGTAACCATCGAACCATCCCGAATGGCAAAAATCTACGATGGAACGAAAACATCATTAAGGAGTCCAAATCATCTACCACGACAAGTCAAATATCTTTGGCTTTACGAAGTCGGTTCCGTACGAGCAATCACCACCGTCCTATCCGTCCTCCCCTCTATATCCGCAGATCCCGAAGGAATGTACACTTATCCCATCTACCGCGTCTACAAACTCCGAAATCCCATAACGTTGTTTGCTGCCAAACAACTCCATAACGCCAAGGTCGTACCATATCCCCATGAAACTCATCCATCGATAATCGCCAATTATGAACTCGACGAAATGATCCAAATACAACCTCGTGTGGACACGAGTCTTGAAGAGGGGGTGATGTCATGATACGTCAATTCCTTTATCTTTTCCTTTACCTTTCATCCATATTCCTCCATTACACGCATTCGGATTACTCATATACGCTTACTATCATCCGATGCTTACTCATTGTTTCATATGTCATCCCGACGGCTTACTCATCGTTCCGACGGATTACTCATACATAGTTACATCATCCCAACGGGATGCACGGACCAGGGCTTACGCGTCCCCTTCTATAGCATTCCATACTATTCTTTGTATTAGTCATACAAACCTATAAAAGCACCAGAGTTCGACTGGAAACCCCAGCTCGAATCTCTTGGGATTACCGCTAAAGCGCATACCCTTCAGTCTTCAGAACTCACCACCACTCTCGCCTCTCACCTTATACATCATCCTCGGTTCTTACGAACCAACTCTTACATAACTACACAACTCTTACTATTTGTAGGGACACTATTAGCGTCGCCCTAACATATGCAGTGGATAATTTGGTTTTGATACCAAGTCGTTTGTTGAGTTCTTTCATGAGGTTCGAGGTGAACTGAGGTCCTCAATCTGAAATGATGGTTTCCGGTAATCCGTGGTGTTTCCAGACATTGTCTAGGTAGAGGTTAGCGCTTCCAATAGATGAAAGTTCTTTGTTGGTAGGGATGAAGTGCGCTCTCTTTCCGTGTCTGTCGACGGCTACCATGATCGAGTCATATCCCTTGCTTTCGGGGAGTTTGACTACAAGATCTACGGTCATGTCTTGCCATAGTTTTGTCGGAATAGGGTTGGGTCGTAGTTTTCCCAAAGGTTGTTCGGGGATGATTTTGGATCGGTTGCAGGTGTCACAACCTTTGACGTATGAGTTGATGTATTTAGTGAGTCCGGGCCACCAGTAGTTTCGTGTGATGAGTTTGATGGTTTTCCATTTTCCTGGATGGCTGGTGATTGGTGATTCGTGGTAAAGTTTGGTGATTTTTCGTCAGAGTTCTGGGTCATTGGGTATGTAAACTTTTCCTCTGTACAGGACCAAGTCTTGTTCCATCGACCATTCTTCCGATCATAGTCATTTTGTTGGGGATCTTTTCAACTCTTCTACTGCTTTTACCACTGCCTCGTCGTACTCTTTGCTTCATCTAACCTTCTTGAGGATATCCTGTTCTTCTGCTGCAGTCAACGTGTGACCCTGTTTCAAAGTGTTAATAGCAAAAAAATCAGGTTTCAGTAGAATCCTGTCTCTGTTATCCTCTTCCCCCGTTTTAAGGTCCTCGCATCTCGAGAGGAGATCAGGTTTTTGGTTTTGTTTCCCAGGTCGGTGTTTGAGATCGAAATCATATCTTGATAATTCCAATGACCACCGTGCTTGTCTACAGTTGAGTTTCTGTTGGGTCATAAAGTATTTCAGATTATCATGATCGGTTAGTATTTCAATCTTTACGTCTGCTCCTTCAAGGTAGTGCCTCCATTCGTATAGCGCTCGCATGATCGCTAGCATTTCTTAGTCGTGGACATCGTAGTTGTGTTCGACATCATTCAAGCTTTTGGAGATGTAGGCACAGGGGTGCCATTTACCATCATCGCATAGCATGCTCAGCACACCTCCAGTAGCATATCCTGATGCGTCAACTTCTACACGTAAAGGTTTTGTTGTGTCGGGGTAGACGAGTATCGGCTCGGTAGTGAATGCCGTTTTCATCTTTTGGAAAGCTTCTTCTTGTTGCATTTCCCAATCCCATTTCTTCTCTTTTCGCAGGAGTTTGTGCAGCGGTCCTGCAATCCTAGAAAAGCCTTCAATGAAGTGTCGGTAAAAGTTAGCAAATCCAAGGAAACTCTGGAGTTGTTTGACCGTTGTTGGCGTCGGCCATTCTTTTACTCCTTGTACCTTCTTAGGGTCCATGCATACTCCATCTCCCGATATGATAACTCCAAGATATTCGACTTCGTCTTGTTCAAAGAAACACTTCTGCAGTTTGAGATATAGATCATTTTCTCGTAGTCGCTGAAGTACTTGTTTGATGATTTCTTGGTGTCCTTCTTTGGTTTTGGTGAAGATGAGGATGTCGTCCATATAGACTTCTAGCACTCCTGCGTCAATGAAGTCTTTGAGGATGGTGTTCATCATCATCTGAAATGTAGCCGGTGAGTTTACAAGTCCGAAGAACATAACCTCTGGTTGGAAGCTGCCTCTGTTCGTTTTGAAGGTGGCTTTCCATTGGTCTCCTTCTTTTATGCAGACATTGTTGAAGTCCCATCGTAGATCCATCTTCGTGAATACTTTTGCACCACGAAGTTTGTTGATGAGTTCGGGGATTAAAGGGAGGGGATAGTTATTTTTGACGGTCCAAGAATTGAGGTATTGATAATCTTGGGTTGGTCGGAGTTTTCCGTCTTTCTTGTCGACAAAGAAGAAAGGCGCGGTTTGTTCGGATTTGGAAGGGATGATATATCCTTTGCGCAGTTGTTCGTTGAGGAACTTGTCGAGTTCTTCTTGTTCTTTTGGCGACAATGGATAGATTTTCGATTTTTCCGGTTGGAATCCTTCTTTGAGGTCGATGTGGTGATCCCATAGTTTGTTTGTCGGCATCCGTTCCGACTGCTGTTTATTAAAGACATCAGCAAACTCTTTATAGTCTTCTGGTACCGCTTCTTCGTCCGTTCGTTCGTTGAAATTTTGGTCGTAGTACCAGCTTTCGTGATGTGCTGCGGCATTGACTTCGTAGGCTTTCCAGCCTTCTTCCTGTTTTTCAATGTAGAGAAGTTCTCCAGGTTCATTTCTGTGGATTTCAGTAGTCGTCCTGTTTGTAGAACAAACAAATACTCGTTCTGTTCTTTGTTTGTGTTCCAGGTCTCATACTTCTTTCCAAAATTTTTCTTCCCCTGGAGAATACCATGCTCCATTGATGTATTCTTCTTCGCTTTCTTCGTTTCCTTCGAATTCTAGGACATGATCAGGAATGGCCCATTTCAATTTCTTTTTGTTGGCCTTGTGTTGTGTGTGGTGTTCTGTTCCACATTCGGGAGGGCATCTTGTCATCGACATCTTTCCTGTTCTCCAATCGATCTCCAGGTTGTGCTTCTTGAGCCATGAGTGTCCGAGGATCATTGGTACAGAGAGTTTCGTTACTGCAAAAGTTATTCGTTCTTTATGCCCTTGATAGGACATTACCAATTCTATTTCTTCTGTGATCGATCCATTTACGTTCTCCGTTCCATCGACATTGTAAACCGGGATGGCTTTCTCTAACCTTCTTGTTGAGAGTTTGAGTCTTCGGGTGAATCCTTCGTCGATGAACATTGACATTGCTCCACAGTCGAGGAGTGCGTCTAGGTTGAAGCGTTCTTGTCGATCCAAGGTTTTTAGTCCAATGTTGACTTTTGTTGCGGTCTTTGTGTCGATGTTCATATTTCGAACATATTTTTTCTCTACAGATTTTGTCAGTGTTTTTTTCGATAGGGAGAAACATATCTTTCGGTTTCTCTGGTCATGGTGAGGGTTTCGGTTTAGGTGGTGGTGGCATTGGTTCTGTTGGTGTGATTGTTTTCGAAGGCGAAGGTTGTTTCGTGGGTCTATAAGGAAATCGTTTAATTAGTATGCCTCCTTGTGACTTCTTTTTTGACCCTTTGTCGCATGCGTCGCACACTTCATATTCCATGGTTTCTTCTTCATCGTAAGCTTCATCGAATAGCACTTCGTGTACCATTGTTGCTTTCGGTCGCTTTCCTGTAGAAGATCCTTGACATGTTAGTGCTTGGCATTTTAGTTCGTCTTCTTCCTCTTGTCGTTCAACTTCTTTTCTTACTTCTTTCCTCGCTACATTCCCAGTTCTGTTTACACATATCTTTTGATCAGAGTCTGGTACATTTGGAGTTGATGAGTCTGTAGCTAAAACTATCGACTTAGCTAAAAATCTGTGTTCTGGTCTTCGTTCTCAATGTCCCTATTATTGTCATTGTCATTGTTGTCCTTTCCGCTGCTCTCTCCTCCTTGGAAGTGCTTTTCCATATCTTCATACAACATAGTCCTGATGTCGATCTTGTTTTTGCAGTCTCGTGCGATGTGTCCTAGACCTCTGCATCGATAGCAGCACTGAGCTTGCTTCCATGCTTTGGTTTTGTCAATCTCCATCGTGTTGGGATCTGTTGCCGGGTATCTTGTGTTAGGCGCCCCTGTCGGATTCTTCCATTGACCCGTCTTTGGGTCGCATGTATCTCTATTCTTTTGAGCCCAAGGGTTCGTATATCCCTGCCTCTGTGCTTGCGTTTGTTGCGGGCGTCCCGTGTCTGGTCTCCTTGTCGTTGTACTGTTTTTCTTGTAGACCCTCCATTGTCGGTCTAATTTCATGGCCCATTTGTACCAATCGGAGATATGTTTCGGGAGGGTGGAGAGGCTGTAGATCTTTCATCTCAAGCCATCGTTCATATGCTCTTCGAATTTCTCGACGAGAGCAGTGTTGTTGTAGTCCGTCCTTTCAGCATGGACTCGGAACTCGAGGACGAACTTGTCAGCATGGACTCGGAACTCAAGGACGAACTTGTCAGCAGTTTTGTTGCCCTGCTTGAGCTGTCCGAGTTCATAGCGTGCGGTGCGCTCTACGTCAGGATCCGCGAAGTTCTGTTTCAACTCGTGGATAAAATTGTTGTAGTCGTTAAAAGGGTAAGGTCGAAGGGGATTGGTGGGGTCGGCAAAATGTTTTTTGATCTTCTCGATCATGATGTTAGCGTAGGGTTGGGCCTTGCCTGTCATATAGGAGAGTGCAAATATGATCTTTGCATTGTCATTGGAGAATTCGGCCTGCTTGGCGGAAATGTAAAGGGTGAGTTGCCGTATAAAGGTCTCACAGTTATCCATCTTCCCATTGAATAGGGTAGGTGGTTGCATCTTGGGCCCTTTTGGCGTGGATGCGTGTGCTGCTCCTGGAGCTTGTGTGGGCATGGGTACCATGACGTTGACAACCGGTTGTACTGGTTGTGCCATCTGCATGGCGGTAAGGGTGGCGGTGAGTGTGGTGATGTTCTGGGCCATCAGCGTGAAGGCATTCTGTATTGCGTCTTGATCCATTATTGTCGGATCTCTGTGGTGGTACTGTAAAAATTCCTTCGTTCTGTCTAGAAAGAAACCCTATCTGGTTGGATACAGATCCCGGTATGCTTTATCTTTCTCTTCAAGTACTTCTATTACTTGGTGTGAAAACTCGCACGCCTCTGCTGCGAAGTTATGTGTGAAGACACTCCTAATTATCAGCACAGCGTGCGCTAGCTTGTCTTTGTCGGTATGGATAATCTTTCGGTAGGTGCGGATAATGATGTGTTGGCAGCGGGTTACTTGTTGGATAGTTTTGGCTCGTCTATCTTCGAGGTATAGGAAGTTTGAACATTTGTGGAATTTAGGGTCGAGGGTGTGCATCCACTAGGGATTAGGGTAAAGGGGTTAGCTCGAATCTACTGTTAGGGCGACACTAATAGTGTCCCTACAAATAGTAAGAGTGGTGAAGTATGTGAGAAGTAGTTCGTGAGAACCGAGGATGAGGTATAAGTCGAGAGGAGAGTGTAGTGGTTGAGTGTTGAAGTCTGAAGGGTATGCACTTTAGCGGTAATCCCAAGAGATTCGAGCTGGGGTTTCCAGTCGAACTCTGGTGCTTTTATAGGGCGTATGACTAATACAATGGAATAATATGGAATGCTAGGGAATAAGGACGCGTAAGCCCTGGTCTGTGCACTTCTGTCAGAATAATGTAATTACGTATGAGTAAACCGTCGGAATGATGAGTAAGTCGTCGGGATGACATATGAAGTAATGAGTAAGCATTGGATGATAGTAATCATGTATGAGTAATCCGGATGCGTGTAGTGAAGGAATATAGAGAAAAGGTAAAGGTAAAGGTAAAGAAATTGACGTATCATGACAGTACAGATATTTGCATCCAGCAAAAACCCATACCTGTAGTACCCGTAGGGTAATACCCGTCACCCACATAAGTACCTGTCACTTGAATATACAATTAAACAAGTTCAGTAACTATTGGAGAGCTATTATGCCCACTCAAGAAATCTATCCCGCTCTACTGCGACAATCAATCTGCCATCGCCCTCGCTCAGCATGATAACTACCATGTGCACACCAAGCACATCAACATCTGGTCTCATTTCATTTGCTACATAATTGAACAAGGCCATATCCACCTCATTTACTGCTCCACTGATGAAATGACTGCCGACATCCTCACCAAGGCCCTACCCAGCATCAAAGCCAAGCATTTCACATCTATGCTTGGACTCTCATTTTGAAACGGGAGTGTTGAATCCAGGTCAAAACAAGGTACTATATATATTTCTTATTGTTCTCTTTTGTATGTACCACCATCTATCCAGTGACCAAGGTTGCCTACTTATCTTCCGTCTCTTTATTGTATTTGCACAGATCTCATCTGTGCTAGTGATTGAAGGTCTAGTTGAGTCCAGTTGTTGGCCTGGATTTGGAGCAACTGGACCTCAACCGGTTGTACAAATAAGCCAATTAGTCAACAACCCAACTGCAACTGCAAACAACCAGTTTTTTATCAGTTGCAACTGGTTGCAACCCAACCCAACCTGACTGCAGTTTCAACTGATTTCAACCAGTTGAAACCAGTTGAAACTGGTGTTTTTATGTGTATATAATAATTTTGATGTCTGTAGGCTTTGTGACAATACAATAAACAAGTGACACAACAAGAAACTAGGTAGGTTACAAGTAAAATAATTGTTTTGATCATAACTTGCTCATTTCTTGACCATTCTGAGTGATCTTAGGCTTGTTTTTATCAGAGAACCTGTCAAATCACATGACTGGCAAGAAACCGGTTGCAACTGGTTGTGACTGGTCTTTACAACTGCAGTTGTTACCAGTTCATCAGTAAGACTACATGTACTTTTTTTCCAACTTGAACACCTTTTAATAGTTGCACAAGTGGTTCAAGAGTTTTTACCTTTTTCAAGAAGTAGACCAGTCTTGAAAAAGGTGCTAAACTCTTTTAAAAGGTGAAAACTCTTTCAAAAAGTGCAAAAAAAGGTGCACAAGAGGATGTACTTTCAAAAGAGGCAGGAAAAGTACACCTTTTCTTTTGTTCAGCAGGATTTGTGGTTCTCATATCCAATAGTACCACAATTGAGATATATTAGATCACTACTACAAGACACACACTACTGGCATGAGACATACAAACACAGCAAAAAGGAGGCAGAAAATGACTAGATAATTAAAGTTGCAACTTCAAGGGCCTGGCATGTTTCCTCATCCCCACACGCTTATCCCCACATCCTCATCTCCCCATCCCCACATCCTTGTCTCCCCGTCCATGCATCCACATCTCACTATCCCTGCAGCCTCATCTCTTCATCCCTGCATCTGCATGTCCTCATCCCCTCGTCTTGTCTCCCTGTGTTGGCGTTGGTGGTGATGCATTGGCAATGTCATGCAGAGGTGGTGTCATGATATGTCAATTCCTTTACCTTTACCTTTACCTTTTCTCCATATTCCTTCACTACACGCATCCGGATTACTCATACATGATTACTATCATCCGATGCTTACTCATTGCTTCATATGTCATCCCAACGGCTTACTCATCGTTCCGATGGTTTACTCATACGTAGTTACATCATCCCAATGGAACGCACAGACCAGGGCTTACGTGTCCCCATTCCATAACATTCTATACTATTCTTTGTATTAGTCATACATCCTATAAAAGCACCAGAGTTCAACTGGAAACCCCAGCTCGAATCTCTTGGGATTACTGCTAAAGCACATACCCTTCAGTCTTCAGAACTCACCACCAATCTCTCCTCTCACCTTATACCTCATCCTCGGTTCTTACGAACTATCTCTTATACACTTCACCACTCTTATCATTTGTAGGGACACCTTATAGTGTCGCCCTAACAATTTAGTATCTGTTCCAATTGACCATCCTTCTTATACATCACTAATACTGACCGATAACTCTCTGGATTATTCACGTTGAGAACATGGAGCATCAGGTCTCCTGGTCCCAGCCTTCCTTCACACAACACATTGAGCACCTTCTGGAAATGCTCACCTGAAGATAGGCGAGGTCAACCACCGCTCTGAGTTTTGGTAGGAGGATTAAGAGTTGATGAATCTGGTGTATGTAGTGGCAGGGATGTATTGGGGATAAATGATTCTGGAGACTGGGGCCACTGCACTAGAGAGTGTTGTGAGTTATATTCACCAAACAAAAGTGAAGACTCGAGGTATATTTTCACAAAATGGTTCATTGAGAACCATCGCAGTCGCTGGACCTGCAGTTAGTACTCTGTTAGGGCGACACTATAAGGTGTCCCTACAAATGATAAGAGTGGTAAAGTGTATAAGAAATGGTTCGTAAGAACTGAGGATGATATATAAGATGAGAGCAGAGAATGGTAGTGAGTTCCGAAGACTAAAGGGTATGCGCTTTAGCAGTAATCCCAAGAGATTTGAGCTAGGGTTTCCAGTTGAACTCTGGTCCTTTTATAGGATGTATGACTAATACAGGAGAATACTATGGAATGCTATGGAATAAGGACGTGTAAGCCCTGGTCTGTGCACTATGACTAAGTCCGTCGGTATGATGTAAGTGCGTATGAGTAAACCGTTGGAATGACATAGGAAAGAATAAGTAAGCATCAGATAGTAGTAATTGTGTATGAGTAATCTGGATGCGTGTAGTGAAGGAATATAGAGAAAAGGTAAAGGAAAAGATAAAGAAATTGACATATCATGACATACTCAAGCTTATTCATTCCTCGATGAGATATATCATAATATATTAAGATAGTCATTCATACTTGACAACATCACATGACATTACTTGTAATGTGACACACTTTACAATGTGTCTGATACCAATGCGTTGGGGAACACAATTGAGGCCAATTTCAATATTATAAAGAGGCCAGTAAGCTGCCTAAACATTGAAGTAACTTTGTAAGCTATCAAGTTGATACCAAGACAGCATTAGGTTTGTCAAAACTAGCAATAAGTGCCTTCAGAATAACTTGGTGACCTTTGTATTTCTTACAAGCCCATGCTGCACCTTTACCACTAAGACCATCATGATAAGCATATATAAACCGCTGTGAACGATATAAGTACCTAAGGGAAATGAGTATAGATCTCATTGTCCATTCATTTAACGACTCACTTGTGCATAGACTGAACTGACACCATCTCCAGTGCAGCAAGAAGGTTTGTCTCGAGATCTGCTTCTTTGGAAGAGGGTGGGAACTCTTGGTACTTCCGCTTGGCATAGCCCCAGCACTGCTCAATGAAATTGAGTTCACAGTGAAACTTTGAGAGAAGCATGACACCAATGCCACAGACACGACAGTGGGCCTCAAGGAGGGACTCAATGGCCACAAAATCTGGTTCTGTGTAAAGTACACAGCGACAACAACAAGATGTGGCACCAACCTGGCATTTGAAGCCAGGGCACTCAAATCAAAGCTTGGCTTCCTGGGCTAGTTCTCGTTCTTCAAGAAGTACAGCCATACCTTTGAAGCAACCTGGGAAGGTCGGTGGTTGTCAGTAAAATAAAGTGGTTGCAGGGATCCATCTCCATATTTTGCATCATCCATATGGACCTTTATTTTCTCTGGCTTTCGGGTAAGCTTTCCATCTTTGTCTCAATGATAAACCTGTTTTCCATCACCATCAAGGACCAATATGGTTGCCCCCCAGAAATCTCCTGCAGCCTTTGTTTCTTTTGGCATATTTTGGGCAGAAAAGGCTGTATCAGATCATTTTGTGTGAGTTGTTGCATTGTCATAAACAAGGATATGTTCCTCATTGGGATAGAATTCAGTCAAGATATCCATGGCAGTTGTCGTCTGCTTCAGAATATCCTCATTTGTGAAGTAGCCCTCCCAATTTTTTCCAGCTCAAAATTTTACTCTAGCCTCCTTGGTTTTGTCAGGTGAGCACAGCCAGCTGTAATCTGCTGAGACGAAATCTGTGACCATAAGGGAGGCCCCCTCGCCCTTTGCATGTGGAACAGCAGTTTCGCCTTTGTGAACCCAACATAGCTTTCAATGATCATTTGTGTCATGACGTGACTATTACCCCTATCTAGTTTCCTTTTTCGAACATTCTTTCATCCTATTTC
>QLPF01015284.1:0-12972 GCA_003314045.1 Hygrophorus pudorinus | reverse complement strand
ATCGGAGTCACAGAACGCTACGAGGTCCATTGACTTCTTGCCTCCTAGCATGAGCACGAGATCACGGGTGGTGAACAGATATTGCAAAATGCGGATTGCTGCATGCCAGTGAGCTTTGCCTGGATTGCTGAGGAATTGTGATACACGCTGAACAGAAAATCTGATGTCGGGACGAGACATGATGGCAGGGTGGAGGAGAGAGCCAACAAGTGACAAGAACGGCTTACTGGCCATGTATGCACGCTGGGAGTCTGTTGTCGGTGAGTCAAGCTTCGAAAGACCGTGGCTGGTGTCGAGCATGGGCGTCTACACCGGCCGGAAATCCTCTAGTCTGAATTTCCGCACTTTTTCGTTGATGTAACGTCTGTGTGAAAGAGAAATTGTCTGCATTGGATGATCACGAATGATCTTGATCCCCAATAGCTGTAAGACTTCACCAAGGTCCTTTATTGGGACATGAGCAGCTATGTCTGCCTTTACCTGGCATACTGCATTGACGGAGTTGCAGAATAGGCCGAGATCGTCGACGTGGGAGGTGATTATGGCGATTTGTGATGGCGTTTGGAAAATGAAGATGCATGGGTCACATACGCAGACTGTGAAATGGAGGGATACAAGAATGGAACGAAGTTTCTCATACCAAAGGTATGCCGATTGCTTGAGGCCATAAAGTGCCTTCAGTAATCTCCAAACGAGGTGTTCGGATCCCTTGGTTACGTATCCTTGTGGTTGACGTGCGTAAGCAGGTTGGTCATTCGGCATTTCACTGTTGAGAAAGGCAGAATCGACGTCAACAACGTGGATTTCCCAGTCGAGCGTTGCGGCTATACTGCAAAGCATCTGGATAGACACAATTGACGCGACCGGAGCATACATGTCCTGGAAATCAACCCCAGGTAATTGGGAGAATCCCTGTGCACACAAACGTGCTTTGAAGCATGAGATGCTACCGGCGTTATTGCGTTTGACGTGATATACCCATTTCATGCTGATGGCCTTGTGGCCTGGTGGTAGCTCAACGAGCTCATAGGTGCCTAGGTGAGCGATGGATTCAAGCTCCTCGTCCATTGCCGCTTCCCATTCGGCAGCGTCAGGTGAGGTGACAGCTTCTGTGTGGGATTGGGGTTCCTCGCCGTGTGCTATCAGGGCCTGTTCGGGCTCGTTTGGTGAGTCATGTTCATCAATCCCAGTATCTGGGTTGTCCTCACGTTCCGTCTCTCTTGGTTCTGTCACTTCGCCCTCTACATTCTCGCTATCTGCTGCTCCCCCTGCTTTCCCGGTACCTTGGTCCTTCAATTTGGCGGCGATTCAGGTTGATGCGTGAGTGGGAGGACCCCAGTCCTTTCTGATGTGAGGTAGTCAAGTGGATTCGGTCGGTGGTGGCTGAACATTTGGCGTAGGTGAGGGAATGGAGGGTGTGTTAGGTGCTGGTAAGTGCACTCGAGGTTGAGGGTGACATGGCTCATCGGTTGCCACGTCGTCATTGGCAGAAGGAATTTGGCTGAAAGGTTGATCCTCAGAATTTTCAGTATCCACGGAGATGGAAGAAAACTTAAGAGAATCATATGATAACTCTTTCTCCCCCTCAGCCAGATGCCCACATCCAACACTTCTGTCGTCAAAACGGATGTGCACGGACGTGTACCGCAATTTTTGTTGAGGCCGATAAACAACGAAAGCTTTCTGGGTTGTTGAGTACCCCAGGAAAACTACCTGTTCACCGTGATCGTCGAGTTTTCGGCAGCTAACTTTAGTTGGATAGAGGTAGGTGATGCATCCGAAACAGTGCATTCGGGTGGTGTCAGGTTTGTACCCCTTCATGACTTTGAAGGGTGTGGTATTGCGAAGAGTTGAGGTGAGGTGTCGATTCTTTGTGTATGTGATGTAATGCATGGCATTGGTCCATAGTGATAGCGGGAGGCTGGAATAGATGAGGATGGTCTGTGCACGATTGAAAATTGACCGATTTGCACGTTCGGCCCTCCCATTTTGTTCGGGAGTGTCGGGTGACGTTGTTTCATGAATGATGCCGTGGGTTTTAAAGAATTCGATGAATGCTTTTGACGTGTACTCACCGCCTCCATCAGAACAGAATATTCGGAGCTTGAGACCTGTAGATCTCTCGGTCTTCATTATCCAGGTTTTGAATGTTGTAAAGGTGTTGCTTTTGTGTGTGAGGAAGTATACCCAGACCCACTGTGAATGCTCATTGCTGAAAGTCATGAGGTAAAGTGCTCCCCCAGAGGAGCAAGCCGGAGTGGGTCCCCATAGGTCGGAATGCATGCACCCAAGAATCACTTTGCACTTTGCACTTTGGGATGCGGGAAACGATGTGCAAGTCATTTTGCCTCGCATGCACGAAGGGCATATGGGGGGAATGGTATTTAGTTCTCATTTTGATATTTTGATACCAGTGACTAAACCCTTTCGAACAATAAACTTGACCAATTGATAGTTTAGGTGACCGAAACGGTAGTGGAGGAGTTCGAGGGCTGTCAGATTGGAGTCAATTGTGGAGAATGATAATTCTTCAGATTACAAAGGTGTGTTGAGGTGGTACAATTTGTCCAAGCACTTAGTGCCTGTGAATACAATCTTCTCACTGGAGATGGTTTGGTGATTAGGTTCCCATTGTCGTTGTTAGCAAAGCTGACGCAACGTCCATTGCCGAACAGAGTGTAAATGTTGGCTTCGTCCAACTTGGGGATGGATATGAGCGTTGGTGACAAATTGGGTACCAGGCAGGTATTGCAAAGACGTAAATGTGCGTGTCCACCTTTCGGTTTCTTCGCTAAGAGTTGTAGCTCACCTCGGCCTTGAATCCTAGCAGATCCTTCACTGAACCCTTTGATGACTGAGACAGTCGGTCTGAGAGTGGATGGCACGAAGTGTGCCAGATTCGAGTGAATGTGCGATGAGGTACCGGAATCGATAATGATGGGGTGTGATTTGGCTGTACATGCGTTGTATGCCAGGTGTTCGACACCAGGGGTTTTGGTATGTGGGATTAGTGAGCTTAAATTTCCCTTGGAATAAAGGGTATATGCGGTTTCGGCCACGGTAGATTGCTCGAATTTAATAAACGACGAATTTACATCGTCCCCACTGTTTTCTCCCCCTCCATCTGTAGTATGGGCCTTTTCCTTGCCCTTTTTCTTCTTCTTTTGCCACGGAGCCTGACCCTCTTTTGCTCCTCCTTTGTCATAACAGTTGGCTGAAATATAGCCTTCACGCTTGCAATTGTTGCAGAATGTGTGACCACGTTTGCGTGCAGCCTTTTCAAGTGCTGCATGAGCTAGTTCGGAGGTGGTGTCGTTCTCAGTGAGTCGACATTTTTCTTCAAGAATGCCATTGATGACGGAGGATAGTGAGGTGGATTGCATGTCTATGTGAATGCCTGCGACGTGGTTGTTCCATGATTCTGGATCTTTCGGATCGGATGGGAGTGTTGAAAGGAGAATGGCTGCGGAAATGGGTTCAGGTATGATGAAACCTGTGTTAGCAAGGTGACGAGTGGCTTCTTGGAAGCTTGTGACGTGAGTGGCAACATCACTTCCTGAAGGTAGTTGTTTCGTGAGTCGTCTGAACCACAGCATTATCAAGCCAGAGCCGGTTTGGCTATATTCAGATTTGAATTTGTCCCAAGCTTCTTTGCTGGTGGTAGCGTCCACAATTTTGACGAGGACTTCCGTTTTACAGCGTTTGAAGATAAGGGCGAGGGCCGAATTGTCTTTCTTTTCCCATTCAGATTTATCGTCAAGTTTAGTGTTGAGTGGTTTTAACTTGTCTCCATTTACTACACCCCACAGCTTGCAACCGCGAAAGGCAATTTTCATTCGGAGGTTCCAAACAAAGTAGCCTCCCTCGTTTTCAAGGTGGTCGGTGTCGGATGTTAGAAACAATGCAGCTGCGCCACTAGTGAGTTCCCAAGGCATTGAAGGGTTGACATTTGCAGGGTCATTAAGTGATGTGGTTGAGATTGACCTGCTCAGTGAAGCTGAAGAAGGATAGCTTGAGTCGAGTTCGATGAGTTCCGGAGTTTCCAGGTTAGCTGAGTAGGTTGGTTATACAAGTTGGTGTTGGAAGCCACCGGGGCTCATAACCTAATGAGAATACTCAGTCATGATAATGAATGACTAATATTAAGTATGTACCCAATGGGGATACTATGGTACATGGGTAAGGCCAAAGAGATAGATGAACGAATGTGCATACCTCAGTCATGATAATGAATGACTGAGGTACGAGGCTGTGCTACGTGTCTGTTAAGTAGGGAGTGGAATTCCCACGGTAGTGGGATGATTAGAAGTTACAGTGATAAGAAGAAATATACATAATATTTCAACAATATTCACCAACAAAAGTGAAGACTTGAGGTATATTTTCATGAAATGTTTCATCGAGAACCATTGCAGTTGCCGGACCTGCAGTCAGTACTCAAGCTTATTTCATTCCCCAATGAGATATATTGTGTTTAAAATATTTTTTACACAAGTCTAATCATCCAATCCTTTTGCAGGTCGCTCTCTCATCTTGCTACCCCTCATGCAGCTGTCTTGTCTCATTCTCCCCTGTCTTGTCTCCTTTCCCCTATTTTTCGGACAGACTTTTAAAGTAAACTACTGGTCATTTTTTCTGTCTGTTTCTCTTTTCTTGTCTTGCTTTTCTGTCTACCTTGCTGTCCTCACCCTTGTTTTATTCGCAGTTCCTCTCCTGCCCTCCCATTTTTTGTCAAATTCTCTTCAGCAAATCTTTATTTTATAAAGGCCTCCTCAGACCTCAGTTTTTGGACAATTAGCACACTTCGCATGTAATGTATTCTGCACCCACTTTACAGAATATACTTAGAGCCCACTGTTGTCCCAACAGAGTGGCGCTACTGAAAACCCTACCTTATTCTCTTGTTCTCTGTGAATGCTCTCAGAGCCCCCACTACAGACGGCAAGGTGATTAGTCATAATATATTATGTTCTGTCACATCCTTACTATCATTCTGCCAGAAGTGCAACTTTTTTAGCAATTTATCTCTTGCTCTCCACACACTTTACTGGAGGCCCTGTAAATTTGTAGTCTTGTGTGTTGAACTCTTAGCTACATACTGGTGATTTTTTTTGCTTTTTATTGGTCAATGTGATGCTGTCGGATGACAACCAAAAAAGGCAGGTTGTAATGCAAATTTTTGTCACACATGTCACTCACACATTTGCAAGTCCGCTGAGCTCACCGAGCCAGCATCTAATGTGTTCACAAAAGTGAGAGAGTAAGCACAATATATATTTTAGTTTGCAACTAAGCACTAAGCTACTGAGGAGGAAAAGCAAATGTGTTGAAATTAGCATAGAGATATGATGTGAAAGGCCATTCATTTGGAGGGGTTGACAAATGAAATTGAGGATTGAGAGGAACTCAGAGGTCAGGCATTGGGTGAAAGTGCCAGTTGTGCGGCAGGTATTGGATGTGTCAGTGGAGTGTTTTCGTCATTAATCTGGTGTTGTTGACTAGGAGATGGCTGATCTGGTGCATCACCATTGTGTTGACCATCATTGTCTGATGGGGCTAGCCGCTTTTGACTGCAAGGTTCACCAAAGAGGCCTGCAAAGCAGTCTGAGGCATGCTGAGTTGGTGCCGACTGCTTGCAGATGAGGAGCCCGAAATTGTCATGATGATGATAATGCCTGTTCTTCCAAACACCAATTCGTATATTATTATTGCCACTTCCTCATAACTTTTCGAGCTAAAAAATATGTCAGTAGAGTCTATCATGTGTGTGTATCATGGTCAACCAATAATCTCATGAATGGTGCACCCGATCTTTGGGATCTGGCCAGTTTATGTTTGTTGTACACCTCACATTTTCACTATTCCCTCCTCAGTTTCAACAATGCTTGGTAGAATATCAAGTCGCTTTACAAGGGGTGTACCGTATATGATCTCTGTTTTTTTTAAAGGCCATTTGACCAGGAATTCATTGCACAATACAAAATTTACATTACACCTGACATCGGCATTACACCCGGTATGATAGTACTACATTAGGGCTTATGTGCAGTGGTAATTACTACGAATGCTAAGTAAATATAAACAAAAGTTAAGGGCAAAATCACTTGTGCGGTGGCTGGTGGCTGGTGGACCGGCAGCTGTGTACCACATCTGCTAGTGTGTGTTCCCCGCTGTTCACAATGAGCTCTGTGAAATGTGCACGTTTTCGAATGGCTGCAGATCAGTTTGATCTTTGCATGTGATACAATTGCTTGCAGTCAGCTATCTCTGAAGTAGTGAACGAGCTTGTCCTCTACCTAGACACCACTTGGGGCCACCTCCTCGACTATGACCATACTCATTTACTCTCCCCTGACAACCTATCTTGTTACACTGAGGCTATCCGCAATATATACAGTATGTGTACACCGATGGCATAGCTCACTACAAATTGATTATTGGAGTAAGTGGGGTAGAAACCGTGCTAGACGTCGCGGCCGTCCGGAACATGTTACAACATACCCAAATAAAGATCTAACTGAGATAAGTAAAATTTGCCAATGGACTAAGGGAAGAGAAAACGTAGTAATTACCACTGCGCATAAGCCCTATTTGGACAGAATCCGCTGCCTGCCAATTTAAACTCAGATCTTCCAGTCCTTCTATCGAAGAATTGGCTCGCCATTCGAGTACGAAGGAATGGTCACGAGTCTATGCCGCACGTCGGATGCAAACCGAATCATCCTGCTAAAAAAGAACGAGTCCTACGTAAACTTCGGACTCGTAACTTACTTTGGTCACAAGATTAGACGAGTCAAGTTCGACCGAGACGTTTGGCAGAGGATGCCGGAACGGAGTGTTGATACGCGACCAGGCTAGACACGTTGCAGGTATTCCGAGTCCAATATCTAATATATTCGTCCACATTATGATTTCACCTGCAGAGTCTCGACCGAGTCAGTAATCAGCGGGAACCCCAGCATCATTCACCCGTTCGGATATCACGACGTCCAATATATTGGCACAGCATGCTCATGATTTCACCTGCAAAGCCCCGTTCTCCAAGTCAGAACTTGAACCGAGACTCGCGCCAGTAATCAGCCGCAACGCCATGATTTCACCCGCTTTGACTCCTTCTCCGAGGCAGAAGCGAAACTGTACAAGTAACCAGCGTGTTGTCCGCCGATGTCCAATATATTCCTCTGTCATCCATCTGAATTGCCGTAAGTCAATTCAAATGTTCCCTATCTGACTCGGAGTCGTCCGAGCAGCAGGAATCAGTATAAACAGCTCAAGTTCTCGTCCCATCGAAGTCTTCAGCTGGACTCCCCTCAATCATCTTCACCGTGCTGGTCACACCTTTCAATCCTATTCATCCCACATCTTCATATTACTATTTATCACACAGCTTCATATTACTATTTACCACAATGCTTGTCTTCCCCTTTTTGCTTGGCATCTGCGCGCTGTTTCCCGCGGCTGCCGCCCCATTGCCAGTAAGTGGCCACCCCACCTCGAACTCAAAAGCTGCCTGACACTACCCACTGGCATGCAGACTCGGAGTCGCTTTACGACTGCGATAAATTTGAATGCTCGTAGCATCCTGTATCGTCGTGCTGTATGTTAATATTTAATGTTTTGTGATTCCATACTGATATGGCCTAGCTGCCGACTGTTGTTTTCCGGGATCCCTCTGTGCCGCTCACGCAGCAGGATGAGGCGACAACCAAAATCTTTGATCACTGCCGTACACTTATTGACAAGGATAAGCGCAAGAAAGCCCTATTCGTCCACGTGAGCCAACCCTGGCGGAAGGGTAATCCGTCACATGGGCAGCGGGAAACTCAGGAGTATCTCAACTTTGCTTACCGCACGACAAGACACCCTAAAAGTCGCCAGATTGGGGGGAAAGCTACAGTTTCCAGGGATGCCCCTCCTGAGGTGCCTGTTTGCCACTGTCCCGCGATTCACAAGGCAATATGACTGATATTGTCACGGTGCAGGCCATGCAGGTGCGAATCAATAAGGACATATCCACGACGCTGTCGGATGCACAGAGATTCGAAATTACTACAGCAGTCCTACAGAAGTATGCGGGCTTCTCACGTGAACAAAAACTTGGTGTCAAATCCCTGTTTGTTGCGGACGGCTGGGATGTCGGCAACGACATGATAGAAAAGCTGCACTTTTCCACTCACTCCGGGCCCAGACACAATGAGCATAACCGTCTCAGGGTATACACAGTCGAGAGGTCTCTGACGGTGAGGATGCACGGTGTACCGGAACGTCAGAGATCGAGTATCGAGGACCACATCCGCAACTACCACGCAAACTTGGGCGACGAGCATGTAGACAAGTGGGCCAATTACGCCACTGTAAATCATGGTTGGCATGGCTTTCACGGCAACTTGACTCCTGTAGAAGAGAGTGGGTTTCAAGTCGAATTCCATAAATTACCGTCGTACAGCGCGCCAGGACGAGACGAGGACTGCCGCCCGAACGGCCCCAATTTGGTACATATTGAGGCTTCTGGAAGTGGTGCTGGGACCTCCCAATGATACTCGATTATTTTGAGCAGTTGGAGTGAGAGGGCCTTGCAACACACAGCAAGTCTAAGTCACTCCTTTTTTTTTACTGAATATATATCTTATGGACAATCTCCGTTCTCCTTTTCCTTGTTTCACTGTAGACTTCATAGTGACTTGAGCCAACATCTGACCTTCATTCCGAGTCCGTCGTGCTGGTCACTTCGCATCCTGATGATATCCATTGCAACAATTTGTTTTTCACAATTTTCTCGCAATTTCATTATTTTCCACCGCAGATGCCATTCTGTTATTTGAGTTTTCCTCATGGTAGCTGGGTAGCAGGGCAGGTAGCAGGGTAAAAGTAGGCTGTATTAAATTACTATTAATGTCGTAGCATGACCTTCAAGTTCAATTTCATTGCATCTCCTTACATTGTGTTAGATTTAGATGCCCTATAGCCCAGTTTCAAGTTCAAGCTATCTAACGAGCAGCAAGGGTATCCTATGTTTACAGTGGCAGCATCCACTGTGGAAAGAAAAACTGCTGTTTAAAGGTGGTTGAACCCTTCTGAATCAATGAGATAGCCATAACACTCATCGTGAATGGTCACATGTAATCTCCATCCCCAAGAAATTTTCCGCAGGGCCAAGATCCTTCACCTTAAATGATTTCCATAGTTCTGTTATGAACCACACATAGATCACATCAGAATTCATGACCGTCTCATGCTATCGTCTACATGGAGAGCAATGTATATGACCAGTTCACCCCCAGGCAGCATAGCAATTCCGGCAGTGGGGGGTGTCTTAGCATGGTAGATGAAAACAGCGTGATTGATGGGGCATTGTGAGAAACCCAAGTGTTCGAGTGCAGATCAGATTACAATATACCACTCGTGAGACACTTGTTTCAGGCCATACAGTGCCCTCAACATACGGAGGACTGCAGCAGAGTTGTTGGGCACAGGGAAACCCGGGATTTGTTTACAATAGGGACAGTCAAATATACAGATTTAAGATGGATTCAATTTTGAGGTCTATATCTACCAGTCAGGCCCACCCTAAGCTCCCAGAAAGGTGGTGGCAAGCCGAAGACTGACTTCCAGTGGCAAGTATGCATTGAGCCATTTGCAGATGACCCAAAGTATGGGGTGGCTTTGAGCAAGGCTTGTGCTCTCACAGGTAAAGCAGCATTAACAGCGAGGTCCAGCAGGGCAGGTAAAATAAAAAACCGGTTAAAAGTGAAAGTCAGCACATGTAAATGGACTTGCATATAAGAAACTTACGTGTTTATCACTGGCAGCATGGAAACAAAAACACGAGATGCCATGGTGGTGATGGGCGAGACTGGAGCAGGGATATCATTGGAAGATCAGATTAACATGGGGACATCTAATCAGTTCACAACAAAATAGGGTAAGTGACTTGATGTGAATGCCAGACGGAAACTTACCCTCCACTCTGAGTCTCAGATGTAATCAAGGCTAGCACCCCATGGTTTTTCGAGATGTGTTCACTTATCTCAGAATGTCCAAACCTTGTACCAACAGGCATTGGCAACAGCACCTCAGCCATCAATGAGAACATCCTTCTCTTAGGAGACACGGATGCCCTTGATATTCCAGACAAGATGAGCCCACCGGCAGCCAATGAGGATAGTGCAAGTGGATTAGTGACATATGAAAAAGAGGTACAAGATGATGAAGACAATGACTCAGACAGGCGGGAACAGACATTACCAGTTAAGAAAGAGATGGTGGTGGCACAGAAATGAGGCCATGGCGACGAGAGGTCCACTAAAAAAACAAAAGCACAGACTGGGTCATCAAAACCTGCTACACCTGCATGGCCCTCATTGGCAAAGGCGAAGAACTAGTGATCCGCATGGGTTTATCGTGGGTATTTTTGGTGTACCCGCACCTGTACCTGCTAAAACCCATACCTGCCACAGCGGGTACAGGTAAGGCAGGGGTTTGGGCCCAGGTCACTGGCAGGTGGTGGGTATATGACAGGTATGAGACCCACCGCAGGTGTGTGGTGGGTCTCTCACATTGATGTATTTAATAAATACACTACACATAAAATGAATATGGGGGGGCGAGCGAACGCACTCACCCATGTGCTCACCCCTTGCTGCCCTGTCTCATTGCGCCCTCTCCCTCTCCGCCTCTCACCCCATCCCTGCGTGTGATGCATTCAGAGTTGTGGATAGCAGTGGGTGGGTGGGTGATGTGTTCCGTGTCATGGGTGGGTGACACGTTCTGTGTTGTGGATGGGTGATGTGTTTAGCGTTGTCATGGTGGGAGAGGTGGTGGAGTTGGTGGGTGGGTGATGCACCGGCATTGTTATGGCAGGAGAGATGATGGAGTGGTAGGTGAAGGTGTGTTTGTGTTGTTGTGAGGTGCGTGGTAGAGGTGGGGACATGTTTGCATTGTTTACAGGTGCATGGTGGAGGTTGTGTGTGTGGTAGAGCTGGGGATGCATTGGGTTGTTGATAGGTGGGTGGTGGGGGTGAGGTGTCATTGTGAGGTGGGTGGTAGAGGCAGGGACGTGTTGGGGTTGTTGCCAAGTGTGTGGTGTTGTTGGGGACACATGTGCGTTGTTGATAGGCAGGTAGTGGAGGTGGGTCCGCATTATTGGCATTGTTGTGAGGTGGGTAGTGGAGGTGGACATCATCTTCAGTACTTCTGAAGTGGTGCTGGTGCTGGCCCATCTAGCACCATCTAAAATACAACTATTAGCATGTATTACTGTAGTTTGATTGACTTACTTTATCCTCAATGCTGTGCAACAGCATCGAGTTCAAATTGTTGTGTTGCTGGCATTGTTAGTCTTTGTTTGGCAGACAACAAAATATATATATATATTTGAAAAAGCCTTTGTTAAGGCTCAAATAAAATCAGACAAATATGAAAAAATGTGTACATATATGTAAGATACTATGCTAAAATACCCACACCAAAACCCGTGTACCCGGGCCCTAGGTATGGGTTATGCCCGGGTCCGAAAATTGTGACCCATACCCATACCTGGTGTGACCTGTAGCTGTAACCTGTGTGGGTTTCAAAACCCGTGCCGATCACTACAAAGAACATCATGGAATGATTCTCTGGGGTTGCAAAGATTGAGGAGGAGACTGCACAGAAGCACCTCGAGCTGAAGAAGCTTCAGGTCAAGGGCATGAATGAAGTTGCGGTTGCAAACATCCAGGCCAAGGGCAGGACTGATGGAAGGCCAAGCTGATGATGCAGAAATCGAAGCAAGATCACCAGTTCTGCATGGCTGAGTTACATGCAAGGAATATTGGTCACACACCCACACTGCCAACTTGGTTCATAGGACCACCTGACAGCACAATGGCAGAACCTCAGTTTGGATCATACAGCAAAGGCCAGGGTGGGGCCACTAGTTTGACAGGCCTGGGAATGTCCCTTGACTTTGATTTCAGTAGCTTCAGCAGTGGATGAACATAATACATGGTCTTACAGTA
Organism: Hygrophorus pudorinus; assembly: GCA_003314045.1. Classification (NCBI taxonomy): domain Eukaryota; kingdom Fungi; phylum Basidiomycota; class Agaricomycetes; order Agaricales; family Hygrophoraceae; genus Hygrophorus; species Hygrophorus pudorinus. The sequence continues at coordinate 976 of QLPF01015284.1, read as the reverse complement.
GTTAGCTTAAAATACATGAGTGCATTGTTCAGCTTGCCGTGCCTTTGCACAAAAGAGTTCCTCTTTAAGATTCTGCCAGTGGTCCTTTCCTGCTTGAAGATGTGTTCTACTCATGTGAGAAGGTGGCTGAATGTTAGGGTCTGAGTCCGAGTCTGATGAAAGTCCCTCCACAATAAATGGATCATGCATCACAGTGTCCGACTTATCATCATCTGACCTTTCATCGTCCTCACACTGCATTGCGAATGCATAGAGAGCAACACAAGTTGCAACCCAGTATGTGGCAATTTTATGGCTATCTTTGTCTTTGATGACCACACAAAGATTCTTGAGTGAGTGGAACCAACCCTTGAGGAACCCAATGGCATGCTCAGATCGGATGTGGACCATCAAGATGTGGTTGTTGAAGACATTGTTCTCAGGCAAATCACACTCTGGCTGTTTGTAGGGTGCGATGACCCAAGTACTAATCTTGTAGGATAAACAACCAACAATCAGTATGGGTCTAGTATATAGCGCGGGTCTACCGCGGGTTTTTTTCGGCTACCCGACCCGTACCTGTCAAAACCCGTACCCACATGGCGGGTACGGGTATTATCTGGGTCTGGGTCCGGGTCAGGGCGGGTACTACTGTAGTACTATGGGTAGGAGACCTGCCGCATGCCTGCGGCAGGTCTCTCATGATTACTACAACTAATTATATACATAATAATATAATTACTGAGTGGGCGAGCGCACACTCGCCTGCTCACCCGCTCACTCGCCCGCTCACTGCCCATTCACCCGCTCCATTTGCTCACTCACCCCGCGCGCTCACCCGCTTGCTTGCCCACTCACCCACTCCCTGCTCCCCAAGTCCTTTTCTCGGATGACATGGCCTGGATGACGTGTTTGCTTCGTTGGTTGTCAGGTTGTGGTGGTGATGTGTCCCGGGCGATGTGTTCGTGTTGGGCGGTGACGTGTTTGCGTCGTTGGT
>QLPF01015190.1:0-13478 GCA_003314045.1 Hygrophorus pudorinus | reverse complement strand
GCCCTCGACGAATGCAAAGACAATGGGGCCACTTCCATCATCTTGTCTTCGCTTTCTATGCACGTGGATGGACTCACAGCGCTGAAAATCTTAGTCACCAGTCGTCCGGAACAAAATATCACGCAGCCCTTCTCAGATACTTTGTGCCCAGCGACACGGCGGCTGATATTGCACGAAGTCAAGTTAGAGGTGGTGCAGAAGGATATTGAGCACTACCTTAGCGCAAATCTTGCTCGCGTCAGAGAGTCATATCGCCTGGATCGCTCGTGGCCCTCCAAAGGCGATATTCACCATCTGGCACTTCTGTCGGTCGGACTGTTCATTTTCGCATCAACTTCAGTCAAATTTATTGAAGATCGGAACTATTCCAGGCCTACTCGTCAGCTTTCAGAGCTCCTTCGTAGCAAACCCGAGACGATCAACAGCCCACATCACTACCTAGATCAATTATACATGGGGGTCTTGACCAATGCGTTTCCTGACATGTCCGACGACCTTGCCGGTCAGCTCCAACTGGTTCTCGGAACAATTGTTCTGCTTCAAGATCCTCTTTCTGTGATTGCTTTGGAGAAGTTTCTGAACTTGGAGGAGGGAGCGGTTCACCAGACTCTAGCGTGTCTTCACTCAGTTGTCATAGTTCCGGACAATGACCTAGAAGTGATTCGCTTACACCATCCTTCGTTCTTCGACTTCATGACCAGTCCGACTCGATGCACCAATCCGAAGGTGGTTGTGGATACCAGAACTCAACATACATTGCTGGCTCTTCAGTGTCTAAACGCCATGAAAGACCTTAGGCGCGATATCTGCGGAATCAAAAACCCGTCGGTACTCAATAACGAGGTGGGTGACATTCAGACGCGAATCACAAGAAACATTGCTCCCCAGCTCCAGTATGCCTGCCGTCACTGGGCTTTTCACCTCACAAACGGGATGATCTCAGATATCCTTCTGGATCTCATGAACAGGTTCTGTTCAAAGTACATGCTCTATTGGGTGGAGGTGTGCAGTCTCTTAGGCGAACTTCGAAATGCACTTCTAGCGTTAAATTCCGCACAGAAGGCGCTTGTTGTACGTCATTTTGTTTCTCTTTACCTGAAGGATTATACTCACCGGATGCGTTAGAACATTGGCCAGGATACGACTGATGTCAGAACGTCACTACATGACTGCGAGCGCTTCACCCGTCAATTCTTCCCCGTCATCAGCACTTCCTGTCTTGATGTATACCACTCAGCTCTACTCTTCACACCGGAGGAAACATTATTCTACAAGAGATATCAACAAGAGCTTGTGCTTCCGATGAAAGTATGCAATGCATCTGAGAAGACATGGGATCCGTGTATACGGACAATGGATGGACATTCCGCAGTTGTTAGTTCGGTCGCGTTCTTACCAGATGGCACCCATGTCGTGTCTGGGTCTTATGACAACACTGTCCGATTGTGGGATGCAGTTAGTGGTACACACCTTGACACGCTGGAGGGACATTCCTCCGCTGTTACTTCGGTCGTGTTCTCACCGGATGGCACCCGTGTCGCGTCTGGGTCTTCGGACAACACTGTCCGATTGTGGGATGCAGGCACATGTACACACCTCAACACGTTGGAGGGACATTCCGACGAGGTTAATTCGGTCGCGTTCTCACCAGAGGGCACCCGTGTCGCGTCTGGGTCTTCGGACAACACTGTCCGATTGTGGGATTCAGTCACTGGTACACACCTCAACACGCTCAAGGGACATTCCGGCAATGTTACTTCGGTCGTGTTCTCACCGGATGGCACCCGTGTCCTGTCTGGGTCTCGGGACAGGACTGTCTGCTTGTGGGATGCACTCAGTGGTACACACCTCAACACGCTGGAGGGTCATTCCGGCTATATTTATTCGGTCGCGTTCTCATCAGATGGCACCCGTGTCGTGTCTGGGTCTTATGACAAGACTGTCAGATTGTGGGATGCAGTCACCGGTGCACACCTCAACACGCTTGAGGGACATTCCGGCAATGTTAATTCGGTCGCGTTCTCACCGGATGGCTCCTGTGTCGTGTCTGGGTCTTCGGACAACACTGTCAGAATGTGGGATGCAGTCACTTGTACACACCTCAACACACTGGAGGGACATCCTTCCCGTGTTACTTCGGTCGCGTTCTCACCGGATGGCACCCATGTCGCGTCTGGGTCTCGGGACAGCACAGTTCGTTTGTGGGATGCAGTCACTGGTACGCGCCTCAACACGCTGGAGCGACATTCCGGCAATGTTACTTCGGTCGCGTTCTCACCGGATGGCACCTGTGTCGTGTCTGGGTCTCGGGACTGGACTGGACGCTTGTGGGATGCAGTCAGTGGTACACACCTCAACACGCTGGAGGGTCATTCCGGCACTGTTCATTCGGTCGTGTTCTCACTGGATGGCGCCCATATCGTGTCTGGGTCTTCGGATAAGACTGTCCGATTATGGGATGCAGTCACCGGTGCACACTTCAACACACTGGAGGGACATTCTGGTCATGTTAATTCGGCGGCGTTCTCACCGGATGGCACCCGTGTCGTGTCTGGGTCTGATGACAAGACTGTCCGTTTGTGGGATGCAGTCACTGGTACACACCTCAACACGCTGGAGGGACATTTTGGTGATGTTCATTCGGTCGCGTTCTCACCGGATGGCACCCGTGTCGTATCTGGGTCTTGGGATAAGACTGTCCGATTGTGGGATACAGTCACTGGTACACACCTCAACACGCTTGAGGGGCATTCCAGGACTGATAGTTTGGTTGAGTTCTTACCGGATGGACATTCCAACCATGTTAATTCGGTCGCGTTCTCACGGGATGGCACCCGTGTCGTGTCTGCGTCTTGGGACAACACTGTTCACTTGTGGGATGCAGTCAGTGGTGTGCATCTCGACAGCATTGAAGGGTATATCTCTGCCACTTCAGTTGCAGCTGGTCTAACTTCATCCCAGTCCTCGCTATCGTGGGTCCCTGGTGTTGCTTCGTCAAGTTCTACTCGAACCATTTCTAGTTACATCATTGACGACGGCTGGGTTTGCTCCTTCCCTCGGCGGCGACGATTTTGTTGGATTCCCATTTCGTGCAGGCCGTCAGATGATAACTGTGTAACCTGGAGCGGGAATCGCGTTGCTCTGGGCACCAGTGATGGGCGGGTTGTTGTATTCGATCTCACTGGCATGGACTCATATTGTAATGCATAGAAATGTCACTTGGTCTATATTTGCATTGTCGCTACATGAAAACAATGAAGAGATGTGATCATGACACCATTCATCGTCAAAACCTCAAAGATACGAATCCATCTGTACGACACTACCCGGAGTGCAATATTTGAGTCACTCACCCGCTGCTCCCCAGATCATCATCCGCGCCACGCATACCTCGGCGGGAAAGGCGGCCGCATCCGCAAACTCACTGCACTCGCCCGCAAATGGTTCAAGTTCCCCGAAAACTCCCTCGAGCTCTATGCCAAGAAGGTGACGGAAATACCTACGGATATGCCCACCTAGAATCACGTGCCACTTACGTAAGCTATGAGTAGTGAGTAGTTACTCTTGCTTCCCTAAGTGTAAACAGTAGTATCTCACACATATACTCAGTTAACACTAGTTGAATCTGACATCAGATTCCTTCATTTACACTTCACAGGTGGCTCCTGTTAACCACAGCCAGCCTACAGATTTCGGACTCGAAGCTCAACAAGACTCGCTGACGAAGTGTGAGCACTGTAGCAAAAAACACCTCAAGTCCTCACCATCACCTGGCCACCACCATGCAGTACCGCGTAGCAGTAGGAACGGACCCACCGGATGGTACGAGGGTTGGCAGGCCAGGCCGACAGGCATCGCCACCATCTGCCACCAGTTCAGACACTGGGCCCAGGCATCCCACCACCAACCTCTTGAGGCACATTCCCACAGCGCAAAGGCTCTTCATTGAGTCCTCACATTCTTTTAAATCAGTTCTATTTACTTATTCACCACTGACATGAGCATTTCGAACAACACGTCACACTTCCAACAACATCGCCAAATGATGACGTGGCACGCTGGCCACACTCGTTCTCCACTACCACCATGTCCAGCCATCCCCAAACAGTTCAGATACGTCACCCAGACGAACGCGAACACCGCACAGGCTTGAGGAGCTGGCAACGCCGCCTGGAACCCAACCACCCATCTCCCATACCACGACGCCACGTCATCGCCAAAACTGGTCCACTGACCGACCTTGGATGCCAACAAGGTACTGCAGAGGGTTAGAATGAGGTTGAAGGGAGTGTAGGAGGTGCTAGAAGGAAGTAGAGGGTGAGGAAAAGACGAAAAAAGATGAGAAAAAAAGGGTAGAACATCACCTACCAGCATGCTCAAGGAGGGGCCAACAACACGTCAGGTGAGGCAACCACCCACACGCGTCCCATTGCAAACGACAACACTGCGTAGCGAGTGCATTCGCTGGCACCATACAACGACACCGGCTCCACCACCCCGCTATCCTCACTCCCCAGCGCCACGTCAACGCCAACATTGGCTGATTGACCGATGTAGGATGCAACTGAGGGACCATAGACGGATAGAGCGCAGCAGGGGGTGCTGAGCACAACCAGGCAATGCACGTACCGTGCACACCGAACCCATCAACACTGGTTCGAGGGGGTGAAGTACCAACGCCCCTACACCAACACGAGGGCACCCCGCCCGAGCGTTCCGGCTCTCAACGCCAACCCCATGCCGGCGCCAACGTCCACAGCGCCTGGCCACAAGCCGTCAATGTCCGGCTCGAGGGGGTGACACCAATGTCGCCTCCCCCGGATCTCTTGACGCACCGCGTCCTGAGCCCCCAAGCTCAACGTCAGCCGCACGCCCCAAGCCGGCTCGACAACCCCAGCACTCCCATCCCCCATCCCCATCCTTCAGCACCACGTCAACGCCATCGCTGGCCGATTGACCAACGCATGACGCGAACGAGGGACTGTGGCGGAATAGGGAGAGCAGGGGGTGCAGAACAAAGCCCCCCACAACTGCGTCACCGTACGCAACCATGCCGGCGCCTTACCTTGCGCCCAGCAAACCGCTTGATATTCGGCACGAGGGGGTGAACAGAAGTCGCCCGCCCCGGATATTTCACAGCACCAATGCATGGACGATGTTACCAATAGGTATGTCACCGAGTGGGTTATACCACCGCCTACACCAGTGGAGTGCACAATGGCAGGACAAGGGTGACGACGGCGACGACCAGTACCACTGGATCGAAGTAACCAAGAGGTCCCCACCAATGGCAAGTGACGGCCAGCAGGTATTTACCCCAAACTCGCACCACACAGCGGCCCAATGACCAGCCACCATCCCTACCCCACGCAGGGGACTAGCAAGATTGAGTAGCGACTGGCATTGACAAGCATGCACACACGGTTCCCTGGCCGAACAAGCAGGACTTATGAAGGACGACATTCAGGGCATCCAGTGCACTCAGCGTGCACGGCACCTTACCGGCCCTCCCACACATCGGATGCAGACATGCACTATTGCCATGCAGTTACAGATGGACAGTGGAGTTATGGGTTCGAGGGGGTGCACACAGCACGATTCCAAGTGTTCAAGGGGGTGTGACAGAAATACCTACAGATATGCCCACCTAGAATCACGTGCCACTTATGTAAGCTATGAGTAGTACTATTCCGAGTAGTTACTCTTGCTTCCCTAAGTGTAAACAGTAGTATCTCACACATATACTCAGTTAACACTAGTTGAGTCTGACATCAGATTCCTTTAGAAGGTCCAGTACTGCAGCCTCTCTGGGTCGCCCAGTGTGAGAGCCTGGACTACAAGGGTGGGTGTGAGGAGAAGGAAAGGAGGGTCATTGAGAACAGGGTGAAGAAGAAGGCGGGAGACGTGAGCGCAGGAGGCACTAGGTAATAAACGGTGTGGTTGTCTGATGTGGCGAGGAGGCTGGCTGGAGATGGATAGTGGTCAATGCAACGACTGAGGTTATTTTTATATTCTATTTGACAGCCAGTGCTGGTAGTCTTGACGTCAAAATCACAAATATAGTGTGGCTACCAGTTTCTTGATGGGCTCCGAGTTGGTGGGCCTTTTGGTAGTGGATTGGTATATTAGAGCCCAGGGGGAAGCTGTTTCTTGGAGGTGTCTGGGGATGGGAAGGCGTAGTTAGAGTACTGCTATAAGGAACATGTATAGTGACATATACCTAGTGTATTGCAAGGGTACAAGAATACCCACGGGTATTGGGCAGGTATTTCACGCAGGTACAGGTAAGGGTAGTAAAATTTCTACCCAGACTTGTACCCGGACCTGGGAGCTGTACCCGCCCCTCATATTTGTACCCGTCACCTAAAATGTGCAATGGGTCACCAATAATATTTACTGGTATATATAATGTTATTATACTGTGGCTAGAGTTCCAAGGGGGTAACAACTTTTTGCATTTTGTTCAGCCCATGGGTGTGTCAAATATTCCGCTCACTGTTCCACATTTCAAACTCAGCTGCCACTACTCACTACCACCCACCGCTCGAGACAGCGGTAACCACAGGCACAAAAAGGTGAGTAACATATAGATTGTATTGTAAACAACTACTAACGATAAATCTGTAGACCTGTTATGGGAGTTGAACGCGAGAGTATCACGTTCAACTCCCATCCTGATCCACCACCTCCCCTCAACACATCACACGTCCCCGGCACCCACACACATCCCACACCACGCGTCCCGGCACCCACAACCCCACCACACGACGCATGACGCATCCCCGGCACCCACAACCCCACAAAATGACGCACAACGCGTCCCGGCACCCACAACCCCACCACACGACGCATGACGCGTCCCCGGCACCCACAACCCCACCACACGACACATGATGCGTCCCCACCACCCGCAACGTCACCACACGCCTGCCCATCACCACTGTCATCTCGCATGCAAACGTGAGTTGATGCGTTCATTCGCAGCCACCCCCAACATGTATGATACATGACACAGGGCGGGCAGCCCTACGCTGCCCGCCAAACATATTACATTTAATATACTATATAATACATGTACTAGCGAGTAGTCATATAAGTGAGAGACCTGCGGGTCACCCGCGATGGGTACGGGTACACGGGTGACCCCAGGGTACAAAATCTTGTACCCCGGCTTTTACCTGTACCCGCTGCGACGGGTACGGGTACATGCCAGTGCGGGTGTGGGTACAGCTGAAAGTACCCGGGGGTTACCCGTGCAGTTCACTACATATACCTGACACTTACAGCGATTAGGGCTGCTGGGCCGTGAACCAGTGCCAGACATTGATCTAGGTGAAGTTGGGGCGTGCGCAGACGGCGAACGGGATGTCCGCCTGCACTTCTTTTCCTGAGCCGATACATAAAAATGGCCACATTTGGGGCAGATGTACTCTGTTTACAGGTTATGTGTGAAAGAAAGCTGGAAATGAAGAGACACTCACCCGCATCCTCCCACATGCTCTCCTTCACGAGCCTGTTGTGCGCGAAACACTTGTTGCAGATGAGGGCATATCGGGATATTGCTGCGCTTAGGGTCTGCTTGTTGTCGCCCAGCAGCGCGTCTGCCAGTTTGTCATACCCCTGCTATCGTGGGGTGGGGAATTGTTAAGAATTAGGGAGCCTGCGAGAGACAGCTACATTTTCAGGGGGGAGACACAGATTGTGGGTGTCTGAGGTGTCTGGGGTTGTGGGCTCATGGGCAGAGGCAGGTTATTACATACGTGCAGCTGAAACGACCTGGGCTTTCTGACAGATGCGCCCCCCGCATCGCAGCCCTCGTGAGCCACCTCCTACAGACCGCATATGAGTTGGTGCGAGTTTTTCCTGTTGTACTCACCCCACCTGACCTCACTGAATCACCGCATGCTGCCACCTGGAACCAATGCACTGTGATGGCATTCAGCATGCCCCCTTTGCCGCACATCGAGCTGATGAATGCGTGGTATAAGGGGTGGAAGGTGCAGATCAAGAGGCTGTTTTTCACGAATGGACGGTGTGCGCACCTTGCCTCTGCTCATGCGAGACAGGATCTGACGCTACCTACACAGGCGACCCCTGGACAGTTTCTGCAACAGGGCTGCACAAGTGGACCCTTTGGCAGGCGAGGAGGCACCGGGGTGAACGGATGTTGTGAGTGGCTTTGGGTACCTATATTGGGCTCCAAACGGTATGCTGAGTGCAACTACATGGTGTCAAAGATTACATACCCATAAGATGTGTAAGTACACAGGGACACAGGGAGTGTAATATGTTAACAAGCTAAGACTTCAAGCCAACACATAAGCACTTCATCAGATATAAAGGGGCTGCCAAAATAAGCGGGGACCTGCATTCCATCTTCAGCTTCGTCACTGACAAATTTTCTGCAGCTCCCGAAGCATAGGAGATCCAAGCCATTGCTAGGTGGAGGTTGCAAATTTCCGGGTCGGGGGGCCTGGTATGGGGACCGCCAATACCCTGTCCAAATACAATTTCGGCCCGTCTTGAAGTCTAATCATTGGCGGAATCTGATGTGTATTTCCACTTTCTCGTATATGAATTCAGGAACGTAACTAGTAGATTGATAGCTTCACCTGATTATCATACGATCTTGCTTCATTGCCCAAGCCAGGTACTTATTTACCGAATCATGGGCGTTATTTTCAATGTTAAGCGCATTACTGGGATAATTTATGGAGTTCTAAATAAAATCTGCCCTCAAGACAGCGCCAGTGAAGGTTTCAATGGCAACATGTGACTGCGTCTAGACAACTAGGTGAGGATTCAAAGCAATGAAATCCATCGGTTTGGGAATACCTTTGAGTGCAGGGAAAATGGGATTGTGTGAGCACATTGAGGAATGACACTGTTCGGAGGGGAGAATGCGTATCCCATAACAGGACAACTGGAGCCATCGCGGAGAAAAATCTGCAGTTGATCGTTAGTTTCACAAGTGAGCCACTGGCACAGCTGAACAAAAAGTACCAGATCTTTCAAAGCCGATTGGCTGCGATTGGTAATGGCTTGATTTAGCAGGCCTTCAATCTCGTCAATGCGCCTGAAGTTTGGTGTGGATTGGACGGTATCTTGGGGGGTCTTCTTTCCACCAGGGTTTCGAACTTGAAAAGGCAAATTTGTTGTTTGGGTCTCAAGGGCATAGGCGGCTTACATGCAATCACCAGGTGAGACAAGTAGTGACTTGTGAGCTACGTAAGATATTCAAGGTCTCCACCCTGATGTTTGAGCTCTTCGTGGACTATTTGCCCAATCAACTGGAGTGATGTGACAAGCATCGCTGCCAGCATTTTGAGCTCACCTAGGTTTCCCACACTTAGAGCCTAACAATAAGGTACAGTTGCAGACAATCAAACTCAACAACTTAAATTCTGGCCAATCCTGATTTTTTTGGATAAAAATAAGCTCAGATTTAGATTTAGAATGATGAAAGACGTCCAAAAATGATGTTCCGAAGCTTTTCCCACGACATTTTGGGGTGGCCAAAATTTTGATTGAATTTTATGAGACAAAAAGGTCCATGTATGGTAGTACCTGGTTGAGTATTGCTTCAATAGCCATCATGGCATGCTGGGAAACAGTGCAATGACCCCTCTGCTTTTTCACTGCCCATGCAGCAGCTTTACCAGTTAGTCCCATTTGGTAAGCATCCATAAAATGCCATGACCGATTGACAGAATGTCGAATAACATCAGTGGGACATGCATTGAGACATGCTTTTTTGCCTCATCAAAGGTCTTTTTAGAAACCTCACAGTAGCGGTACTTACACCACCCCCAGTACTGTAGGTGAAAACTTCAGAACATAAGTATTTGGATTTCAAACGGTGAAAAAAATACCATCTCAATTGGATCAAGCTCGCAATGGAACTTTGGCAAGAATATGCACTCATGCCCAGAGTCCTTGATCAATGTCTCAAGCATTGAGGGCTGATTAGCAAAGTCATCTTGCTTACTCAAAAGACATGCCATGTAGCATTTATCATTCTCCCAGGGACAAACTGGCTTGCACTTTGCCCAAAGTCCCTTCACTTTGAAACTGTGCTCCTCAAGTACTTGCTGGAGACCCTTGGCCTCACCATTGTCCATGGTCATCATTTGAGGCTGGCCACGCAGCCACTGGATTTGAGTCTGGAATAATGGTGTCATGCTGCTTTTGCTGTTTCCCTCCATTGGATTTGTTTATCTCAAAGGCTCAAAGAGTATCTGGAGGCAGGGAGGCATGAGCCGATGGTTGATTGAAGATGAAAGGTGCTACACAACCAGGGTGTGCCTTCTTGAAGATCTGGATGGCTCGTTTGACTTGAGCAAGTAGCTGCTTGTGATCCCACCAGGCATCGCCATGGGATCCTGGATAAATTATTTGTCGTGCATCCATCTCAATTGAACCATCTGTATTTCTCAAAACGAGCCGGCCGCTGACTTCATTTACAAAGTCAGAGACATGGATGAGCCGTCCACATCCCTTTCTTTGTAAGATTGTCTCTCTCTCACAAAGCCTGTTATAAATATATATTTTTAACTTGCAGAATAACAAGTGAAAAACATTCACACTGACCATGCCAATGACTTGTACTTGTTAGCATGAAAGCAAGATTCATCCTGGAACAGGGCTATTATTTTTTTCTCGCCTGGAGCGAGGGTTGGTTCAATGGGTTTAAGGTCTGGACCTTCATGATGTGTCATGCGAGCTTCAAACTTTGCCATTGCAGGGATGAACATCTTGTTACAATATTTCTTCACATCCTCCTGCTTATGCCCATCCATGTAGACTCCTTTGCGAAGCAATGTCCTTCACCAACCCAGTTTAATAAGCCACTGCTGTGCGGTACATTCACAGAGCAGCCTTTTCGGCCAGTAGGCTGTAACACAGGTACTCCTGCGGGTGTCTAGGAGTCAACCCGCACCCGTACCCGTGGTGTGGGTTGCGGGTCTTTCAGCGGGTTTGTGGCAGGTTTGTGGGTAAGCTGGCGGGTTTTGGCTTGGCTAAGGCCAAAATAGTGTTCAGTCTTGGTTGATAAATGCTAGTACTTAAATTAGGAAGATATTCTACTTTGAATTACTAGTCATAATGTAATCTTCTGGCATTCAAAGTCGGTTTTGTATTTTGTTCAAGCCACGGGGTCTGCTTTTCGCAGCCTCAGCCACTAACTTCAAACTCAACCACCAACCTCAAGACTCCACCAACCGCTAGAGAAAGCGGTCACCGCAGGCACAACAGGTAAGTGATTTATATAATGATACCTAAATGTTTACTGATAACCCACCACTTCTTGCCCACCCACACCCTCTCGCTCGCACAAGCACGGGCTGGTGGTGACGCAGCCCCACCACCAGCCACTCTCCCTCTTGCGCCTGATGCAAGAGGGCCGCATCACCGGCCACAACCCACCATCCACCGCCACAACCCACCACCACGGGCCACCACGGGCTGACCACCACCTCCGCCCTCTCGCACCCAATGCGAGAGGGACGCATAACTGGCCACAACTCACCACCACCAGCCACCCACCACCTCCACCCTCGTGCACACAATGCGAGAGGGCCGCGTCACCGGCCACAACCCACGAGCCACCACCGGCCGACCACCACTGACCACCATCTCCCCTCTCTCGCACCCAAACACGAGGGGGCCATATTTTTATTTATTTTATATGTTTTCTCATGTATATATCTACTGCATTTACTTAATTTGATATATATTTATACTATATAATATTATCCATGAGTATTTTTGTGGTGTGGAGTTGAATGAAATGATCATGGGTATATATTTCAGTAAAAGTTCCTATAACTATGGGACAGATAGTGCAGTGGTTAGTTATGTCAATTCAGACTTGCTCTCCCAGAGTTGTAGAAACATGGTTTAATTCTCTTGAAAGCCAAATAATATTTTATTATCATATAGATTTCCTGATGGAGTATCTTACTGCTTAATACCCGTAACCCACATTGCGGGTGCAGCAGGTTGCGAAAATTGGACCCGGACCCAGACCCGTGGATACCTGTACCTGTACCTGCGGCGGGTTTGCCCAACCTGTGTTACAGCCTATCGGCCAGACATTTAGAGAAGGGAGGATATCATTGTTGAGGGCAGCCTGGAACTGATGTGGTGTAATTTCACCAGATTTCTGAGACATGAGCCAGTCTTGTGCAGTGGTTTTCACAGTCTCATCCAAGAAAGTTTGTGCCTTGACCTCCCCTCCTTGTCGCTCCTCTGGTAATTGCTCAAAGGTCTGATAATGTCGTGCAAGTGCTCGAACTTTCAGAGTGAACTACCTGCCATCCACCTCATGCCATTGACAAGCAATCTCAAGGCTTGCATCAATTTTCCCCATACCCTTCAGATGGAGTGTGGCAAAATTCTGAATAATCAGAAGCTGGTTTACCTTGGATAAAGGTAGCGTAGAATTTTTCTTTTTGAGATTGGCTTTAATCTGACTCTGAAGCAGGTCCCAGCTGCGTATCTCAGTGACACTGCCTATAACTGAGGTGCAAACATCATCCTCTAGCTCCCACTCATCCTCATCAGCTATATCTCCATCTTTGCCCTCTGGATCCGTTACTAGATGTGTCACAGTCAATGTGCATGCACAGTCAGAGACTATTGCCGCCATATTGCTGCAGGTGTGTGTTAGGTTGTGGGGGGGGCTCGGGGCTGGGGCTAGGGGTGGGAGTGAGAGTGGGAAGAATATTAGAGCCTGAGGTGGCAACAGGAGGAGTTTTGACCACAGGAGTTTCAATCACAGGACTTGGAGGGGTCTCAAAAGTGACAGCGGGAGATATTTTGACTGCAGGATCATCTGCAGGTGGTTGCAGAACGAAAAACTTGTATTGTTCAAGGTGAGTTTGAGCTGCAATATCTTGCCAGTAACGTCGACGAGTCCGTGCAGATTTACTTGCAATATCAGGTCCCTTAATATAGTGTTGAGGATGGGCTGTACAACACAATTTGTGTGGGTGCAGCTCAGCTTGAAGTCAGACAAAGATAACTTACGTTTTCTGTTGGCTTGTTGCCTTTTCTTCTGCGTGCGCTGCTTTGGCGGCATCTAATTTTCATCTTTCGGGTCATCACCACAATTAACTGCCATCTGCATCATTTTCTGACAGAACTTGTCATTTTCCAGTTCTTGATCCCATTCCAACACTGCCGCAGACTCGGATTCAGCATCCTCATCTTCTTGATCCCATTCCAACACTGCTGCAGACTTGGATTCAGCATCCTCATCTTCTTCTTCCTGATCTGACTCTGTGGAGGCTGGCTCATACCTGCCAAGGCTGTCCTTTGTGCTGTCCATGAACACAAGGCAGGGATCCCATTCAGATTCGGATTCACTGTCCCCAGAATCTGGTAGACTTGGGTTGCCATGGCATCGTTTTTCCAATTCTGTGCTGCCAGTGGGCTCTTCTTGATCATCAAGAAGGTCTGAGCATCTGGGTGTGTCT
>QLPF01015134.1:15994-28924 GCA_003314045.1 Hygrophorus pudorinus | reverse complement strand
CCACCTCGCTGTCCATGGCCTGCCGAACGACGACCTGTCGCTTCCGCATTTCCACTTTTGCCACTGCGTCAGCATGCCCTGCCGGCGTCTTTTTCATGGCATCCGCATATGATACACGTCCCTCAAGTTCCCCGTCTGGTACCTCACTGTGCTTACTGCCGTTCTCTACGTTAGTAAAGCTTTGTTCTACCTTCTGCACCATCAATTTCAGCAAGTTCGTCAGCTCCTCAATCTTGTCCTCCACTTCGGTTGCCCTCTTGTTGCTGTCTGTGAACACGAACTCCATCGAGGTAAGCAACTTACTCATTCTTTCGGTTTGATAATCCATCGTTTCCATTTCGTCCATTCTGGATAGTGTAGCTGGTGTGACATCCTCTACATCGACTAACAGTGTACACACGGCCCTTAGCGACTCAACGACTGCGGTTTCCGTTTTCATAGACTCTGCCCTAGCGCATATCTTAGTCAGTATTTCATTCAGACAAGAAATGTCAAATTCCTGTGTGTGACCGGCCTTCAGGATCTTATGATGGGTCAGCACTTTCCTAGCCCAGGTGATTGATTCTTCATCCCTGCCTCTGAAGTCATCTAGTTTGGTTCCTGGGCTTGGGCTGCTCTTTGCGGCCAGTATTGAAGGGGCCATAGGTCCTTTTGCCAATGCACGAGTGGCCCTAGTAGTAGTATTAGGTATCGAAGACACAATTTAAGACTTTTTGTGCGGCTTGGCCTCGAAGATTTTCGGGGTCCTAGTCGCGGTACCAGATGGTCAAAAGTCAAGTCCATCCTATTAATTGTTTTATTATAATGATTACACTGCAAGTAGTGAAAATTGCGAAAAAAAAAATGTTGGGAAAAATGAGGAAAAAATGATTTTATTGTTGTGTATGATGAACGCAGCCATGATCAACGATGAGCACAACTGTGACCAATAATGAGTGCTCTTGTAGAACACGATCAGCAATGAGCACCCATCAAATTCACATGCTGATTGTTGCCCAATTGGGATATAGCTCTTTTCAGACTATCTTATCTACAATCTGTCACATTTTGTAACAGGTAGCCACAGCAATAATCTGAGAATAATCAAAAATCTGATTATTCTTTTTTGGTAGTAGAATCTCAATAATCTTAGATGATAATCCCTGTCAAACAGCATTAGGAAAAAATAACTTTTCTACACAGCACTATGTAGCCTCTGTATTTCTGGTAGTCCTGTATGAAAGTCTGGTGGTCAGTAGTCCCTGTAGTCATCACTGGGACTCCTATAGTTCCCTGTAGTCTCCCACTGTGACTCTGTAGTTGCTCTGTAGTTACTTTGTAGTTATGTGGTAGACTTGTTAAAAGAACATATCTACTATCAACACAAGTAACTTTGCTTTACTCTACTAACTTCAACTTTATTATATTTTCCGGGGCTTACAGATTTCACTTATCATTAACTGAGTATTATTAGGAGTCACAATATTATTATTATCCAATGTTTGATTAATTAGCACATGTTTATTTTAATAAGCTGAAAAATTGTGGCAAAGTCAGGATTTGAACTCATGCAGTAAAGCACATGATCACTTTACCGTGCAACTTATCTGCTGGGCCAGAGGGCTTTGTTTTGGTCTGTACACGAGGACTATTTATGTAAATACTTTTGACTTGTAGCTTTTTTTTCAAAAGTCGCCAAACACATTGATGATGTTGCAGCGACCACAACACCACAACAATGAGCAGTGGCAAGGTGAGAACATTCATTATCATATATTTACAAGTGAGATGACAGCTTTGTCATTCACCACCCAATGCCGTCTTGCTCACAATTGCGAGACAGCAGCTTCATTGCCCACCACCAAACGCTGTCTCACCCCAAAAGTGAGACAGCGGTCTCGTTTCTGAGTTCTGACCACCCAATGCCATCTCGCTTGCTAATGCGAGACAGCGGCTTGTCATTCACCACCAACCGCCATCTCACTCACAAACACGAAGACGGCGGCTTCGTTGCTCACCCCCACCGCCTGCTGTCTCACACAAAGTGAGACGGTTTCATTGCCCACCAACACCCGCTGTCCCACCCGCCTCTACACCCTCTTGCATGGAACCGGTACCACCACCTTGTCCCTCACACCAGCTGGCCGCCTTGTCACCACATCCACCTGCCACCTCGCATCAAACACAAGGCGGCACCATTAGTTTTATTATGTACAAAGTAGACTACAAATATGGGTGAATCATAAATATACCATCACGATTGTGGTATGAACATTATATATCCCTGCCTACAGAAGTATGACAGATGAGTACAGAGACTACAGGGTGCCACAGAGATTACTACCAAGGCTACAAAGCACTACCAGAGTATGGCAGATGACTACAGATGGCTACCAAGACATCATAGGTGACTACAGGAACTACAAAGCACTACTGTAGTTTAGCTGAAACTACACAGGTTTTGCTTTTTCCTGATGGGCCTAAACATTTAAAGGTGAAAATGTCTTTTATAAAACTTGTGGGGCTCTGAGTCAGGGTGGAGCTTGCCCCAGCTTGAAACACAATCAGTACATGCAAGATCTCACATCTCGTGCATACTCGTGTTTCCAACACATCATCTATTATCAGTAACAAGACCATTCATTCAATAGAACACAATTAGACGGCTGACCTCTATTGTTACAGTAACTTATGCCGGCAGGAAACACATGCAACTGCAGCAAGAATCCAATCTCAGATAGGACCAAGAGTGTCACAATGTGTATAGGGTTGTATGTTTGAGCAGGTAATGTATGATACAGGTTATAATTGCCCTGAGTGTGAGCTAGGGTTCACGAAGTCTGAGCTCGAGAACGAAATAGGGCGTCAGGTTGACCAAAAGTTTATAGTAGCCCTTAACGTTCTCTTGATGTCTGGCCGCTGACATCGTCGACAAAGAGCTGGTATCGCGGAAAGTAGTATCAGAGGTCTACAACAGGTGGAGAACACTGTTAGGCAAATGCCTGCTCTGTAAGAGTATAACTCACCAGAATACAGATAGTGACCACCCCAGTGAATATGCGGGCTCACGGGAGCCCATTCCACGAATTTTGGGTCTGCCTAGTTGGTACAGTACATGGGATTATTGACGGAGTCAAATGAAGTACGCAGTCTGTGCAACAAGAAAGTAAGTACATTGATTGATTCAGACGAGGCTTACAGCCCTCGCGGTAAAAACGATCTTATTAGTCGAAAATGACGGCCCAAATCGCCAATCATGAGGGTTGTTTCCATCAGGGGGTGGCGGAGTATTGTTGGAGGGGTCTGTCCATATGTAAGAAAGGACACCGTCCATTATAGCAGACGACTCACAAGGTTCAGTCCCACAAGGACTTCCCATTTTTGTGGGTCCATCATGATCACCAAGACTTGAAAATGAAGACGCGACTTCCCAATCATCCAGATGGACTCCATGGGGAGGAGACCGGGACCTGACAGAAGAGTCTATTTGTGGAAAAGGTCAACGAAGCATTGGGTTCGATTCAAAGGCGACTCACCACTTTCACCATTGAACTCGGATTTACCCCCTTCAACGGTGTTATCTCTAGGCGCCTGTCGTTGTTTCTTGGCAGCAGATCCGCTGGTTTGGGTCATCCGTCTCTTTCTATCACGCTTGTTGCCATCTGAGCCATCCCCACTTGGTCTGCCGCCACCACCACCGCCATTCCTTCCACTACCAAACTTGAACTGATTAAGCGAAGTCCTTAGTACTGAGATACCTTGGAAGGATAAATTCAGGATGGCACAAATGTTTTGGGCGACAACAATCTCCGCACAACCGTCAATAACATATCTAACCCGGTCCATCAGCACTGCCAATATAGCTCCAATCATTGTCGGCAGTCGCCAGTATCGCTGTTGTTGAAATGCAGGATCCCGAGGCGATAAAGGGATATAGCCCAACTGCCACGGCAGATTGGCGTCAATAACGTCAAATATCCGAACCACATTTGGAGCAGTTGCCAATGTGTTGGCAGGGGCGGGTATGAAGTGGTTGTTGTGGAGAACGGAAAGGTCTGGCAGGTGGGTCGTAAGAAGTATATGACCTTTCAAAGTCTCTGGGGTCAAAACGACGAGGCTAAAGAGACCGAGATATGGCAAAATGGCTGTCGGGTCAGGTAAGTCGACATTGAGCCCACGTCTCGCTTGCAGCAACAGGTCGCATACCTGACATTGAAGCTTCAGCCGTGCATGACAACATTGAGCTGATATCAAAACTGACCTCGTGTAGAGCCTTTTGATCATCGTGTCCAGTGTCAAGGAGATAGTCCATAATGTATTGAAGGACTGGCAGTGGAGGAGAAAGGGCAATGTAATTCGGCATAAAGTAGCCTAAATGGCAAGTGTGGCACACTGTGTTTTCAGTCAATCGCCTTTGGAGAATGGCAGGTACACTTACGAACCAGGCCGTTCACGGCAGAACTTCGTTTAAAACCTGCAGGTAGCATACCTAGGTGAACAGCGTTCGAAAGCTAAGGGTATGGATACATATAATCATGATAGGGGTATTCCTTGCAACTAACCTGCTGGGCGCCTATTGGAGCAGAATTAATCAAATGAGCGCATTGACTGTCCTCTTGGATGAGAAGTTTGAGGCAAATGGAACAGTGACAGCTGTATGTTTGGCGTATCACCGCCCTCACAGTGCTAGAAAAAGAGGCTTGAGAATCGCTGGACATCTTTGGGAAGAAACTGGAGCAGACTCCTGATTCACTGGCAGGAGAATACCGCTGCACGTGCTATGATTTCCAAGTTTTCCGTCCCCAATTCAAGTTCAAGTTGGTACAGTACAGAATATCTATGTGCACTGTGCAGACACTTGTTCCGAGTCTCATCGATCTCATCGCTCGGTTGTTGGTCAATATATAGGTTAGTTTTTCATTATAGTAACTTAGCCTCATTCCAGATCGTGAAAATCTAGGCCCATTGCCAGGCACGTCGCGGCATTGTTGATATGTTTTCAATCCCCAAGCTCAAGCTACCACTCCTAGAGGTTATCGATGACGCCAAGCGTGCGCAAGATCGCTGGGCTATTTGACCAGATACGCACCATTGCTGTCGAGCAGCTGACAGGACTTCGGTGTGTTACTGACCAGCGCTGATTGTCTGATTCGCGCTGAACGCTGGCGCTGCGGTTCTGTGCCTTTCGAACTTCAACCTCCGCTTGTGAACTTGAAGGTATTTCACAGGGTTCCAACTCGCCAAGAATTGCCCTCCAGTCTCATCATGTCACTTGTACGGCAAGCATTTTGACCTTGATAACTGGCGTTAACCGTGTCTTATACAGCCACTTGAGTTTCGTGCGAAGCATGACCAGCTCCTGAATGTTATCGATTCCAGGACAGGCAAACCCGTCACTGACTCATTGGGCGCCGCGCATCAGTTGGAACCACAATCGTCTGGGGGTGCTCGATTTAATTTCTCCGGCGGCGGCCTGTACTCCTTTGACCATACGGGTAAGTCCTCACGCAGTCGACTTTGAATAGTACTGACGTTACTCCTGCCCTCACTCATGTCATCTGGACTATCGTCAGGCCGTTATCCTGTTGTAGCAGTCTGGGGGAAAATCTCTAGATATTATGGGAATCTTGGAGCCTTTAACGGTGGATTTGGACGTCCCTTGACAGATATCACCGACTTGCGAGATGGTGGTCGATGTTGCATTTTTGAAGGCGGCCATCTTCATGAATATGGCGAGAAAGTCGAGCCGTACGTCATCTGAGCCGGTAGTCACTGCGAAGTTTTGGTGACCATTTTCGCTACAGATTCCCCGCTTCACACTGCGTCGCAGAATACCAACCTCAAGTCCCTCCCTTCCCCTTTGGTATAGGCCCAGCAGGAATGGCGAGTTCTTTTCGTTCAAGTTCATTTTGTGGTAGCCACCAGCTCATTAATCACCTCTTTGTCATCTTAGCCCTTTGCTTTCCATCAGAAATGGATGTCCCTCTCATTACAGAAAGACCCAAACGGCGATTCTATTGCTGTGCACCTCACCCTGCCCTGCACAAAGCTGACGGAAAACTCCAATGGCGGCCAGAATTTCAATTTCCTAGGTGGAAATCTTGTGACCTTCGACAACCATTCGCCCCCCATTGTTTGCTATAGCGTATTCAATACGCAAGTTGTCCTTTTCGTTGCTAGAACTGTCTTCGCTGACTTCCATGGTTTGTCAGACACTGGGGACGTGTTGGTAGTGCAGCTGGTGGATTGGGTCATCCTCTCGCCGATCCTCAGGCTATTGAGGGTGGGCGTTGCCAAATTTTTCGGGGTGGTCACGTCCATCAAATTGGGCAGTCGGTTCATACGTGTGTAATTTTGACTCACATCTTAAATTTAAATAATGAGCATGTCATCCTTGACAGGTGCTCGCCTGACCAATGTACGCTAAGAGCCCATCAACCCAGGTCGCTCAGTTGGAACAAAATGGTACGCAAATCGATTTGCTATCCCTAGACCCTACTACAAGGATATTTTGTGCAGCCACCTCACTTTCAACGTAAGTGGACCGCCCTGTGCTCCGTCATTCATCCACACACACGAGATACCATTGCTGAAAGTACGTTCACCTCAACACTTCATTCGAACTCAACTAAATTCGCGCAGTGCTAGGTCCACCGTGCTGGCTCCTTAAAGACAACCCAAATGACATGGGCGGCCAGCATTTCAATTTCTTGCACGGTGATTTGGTCAGCCTGTCGATGAATCCCGTTGCCACACCCTTTTCGAAACCCCCAGTGAATGCCCCGAATTACTCGTCTCCACAGAATACATACGGCGGCCACCCACAAAGTGGTAGTCCGGCAGGGTATAATATGATGCCAATGGCAACGGGCTACGGTTCGCCCTTACATTCTGATGTGGCTGGAGGCGACTTCAATCCATACGGCTCGCCGGCACCTTCGTATGACACTGGCCATCCAGGCAGGCCTGAACACATTCCTGGCCTCACATCCTACGGAGGGCAACAGCCACTCGTGTTGACCGAACCGTTTTATGTGACCGGAGTCATAGCCACATTTTGGAGACGGGCGGGGGGGGTTGAGTCGACGTATGGCAGACCACTGTTAGTTCTCAGCTCGAGGGTCTGTTGTCCACTTGTTTAATCTCGTTCTGACTCTGTTTGCTGTTATCGGCGTCAAGGTGCGATGAGCAGGATTTGCCCGATGGGGGAAGGTGTGGTATTTTTGAAGGGGCGCATATTCATCTATATAAAGGAGAGGCTCGCGGGTACGCTTCTCCGGTCAACGTCTAGCGTCATGCTGATCTACGCACCCGTCAGGGTCCCTGCCCAACATTGTACCGCTCCTTACCAACCAACTGCTCCAACCCACCATGACCTTACTGCCTGGCCCTCCCAACCTGCTGCCCAGCCTCCGATGGCGATTTTACAAACACAAACGGGCCCGCAAGGTGTCGGTGAGTTTCCCAGGACCGGGTTCTCAACGTGCAGTCGTTAACGCCATGGCTACCAGAATCCAAGCCGACTGGGGGTTGTATGGCCCTGTTGAAGCTACTCTGCGCTTGTCATATTGAGGCCCACGAAAGGGGAGGGGTTTGTAAATGCGGGGAATGTGTTTGTTGCACCTGGTCGGTGTCGTGATGCATAGAATAGGTCTAGCTCTACACTTATCATGATTCACGATGTCCGTACGGCATTTATGTATAGTTCATCTCTGGGTTCCGCCGTCACCAATGACTCGGAATGCAATGATTCCCGCTTAGAGGATGTTCGAAAAACCGGTCTTTCGCAGAAGATTGAGAATCTCGCCTCGTGTATATTGCGTCAGAGTTTCGCGACACTCAGAGCAGATTATCGCGTTCAAGTTGATGATCGATATTTGTCACGATGCTCGGCGGAGAGCGTTTATTTGTTACTCCTACTGGCCCCAGCTCCCTCGGGCTGGTGTGGTATTTGTCTGAGGAACAGCGTCACGAACTTGAATGCGGCGATAACTGAAAGGAGACTTCAGGTCGATTATTTTGGTCTGATCAAAATGAGAGTTTCCTGTGCACATGTGCCTCTCAAGATCTTGTAACAGCGGCAATCACTTGAGTGAGGACCTAAGATGAGTTGGTATGTGTGTGAGTTCTGGAAGAAACGTGGTTTTGTCAATGGCTTGCCTACAAAGTAGTATGTGAATGGATAGGACATTACAATAACATTATCACCGGTTCTTCTATCGTGCCAAGGTAGTTGACGACAGCGCTGCCACGTCCGATGCGTGTATAACTAGACCTGATCACAAGCCTAACAACCGTATTGAAGATGACACCGAAAATTCCACTTTACCTCCCGTGCCAGATGGATAACGCCAATTGCAGCGTACGGAAGCTGGATAGGACCGCTTTCAAATTCATATTTTTTTTCATGACCAAAAAAGAGGCGTTGTCAAAATAATTTTCATTCGTGTGAGCGTGGCAAACTTGGAAGGGTAGCTGTTATGCTCGCACCTGCTCGAACTGTGTCACCACCGTGACGATAGGAGCCGGAACTCCACTCGCGCACTACAGCCCTGACACAAACGATAGTTAGAAATACGTAAGTCCATTTTCCATACACATCATCATAAATCTTAGTCGACGGTGCACGCAGCTCGTTTTTTTGCTTGTATGCAATGGTTCCGGGACGGTCATGGCAGTGTCTATCCGAGTGATCAGGTTTTATTCGTAATGCTGAAGATGCTTACAAGAGCGTATGGTTAATTTTGAACCGAGGACGCGTGGTCCCGGAGCCGCGTATTAGAAGAGGAAGGCCATCAGATCCGGAGGTTTCAATAGGTGTAGTTGTACATATTCGTCGCGTCTTGAGGTGAACACTGTGTACAATGACAATACAGCAAACGAGCTCTCAATAGAGCTAGACTTGCCCCCGAACTCTATCTAGAAACCTCGTAGAACTTGGATATGTGCCAGTGTTAATTATTAATGCAACACACCTTGAAAACTGTTGGCAATCCATTATATATGCATTTTACAGAACAACCACACCCATCATAGGCTTTTCGTCCTCGTGTATGACTGATATTTCAAGTTGGGACGGTGTGGAAAGTACCTGGAAAATAAAAACTTTTTTCTTTTGGGTGGCCAAAATATTGAAACTGCCGAGTATGTCAAACCTTTTCGGGTATGTTGGGGCGTGTATCACTGGCAGGCAGTGATTGCCAGCGTCTTGACTGCCAGTGCAACATACTGTACAGATGGAGTCGAAAGCGTGAGTCACTCTATCTGGTTTAATGCTCCACATGATTTTTATAATCTTGCACTGCAGTATTCGCGTCACTGGTCTTGTCCAACCTCTGGTCCCTGGTACTCACCAAATTGATTGTCCCATTTTCAGACATCAAAATCAGATCAGATGGCTCTTTTACACCATCTAAACGTATCCGAGTCCGATTTCCATCTCAAGCAGGCGAACAGAGTCGTGAGTTCAAAGGAGAAGTGACGAATCGAGTTTGTTCAGAGTGGAAACTTGATCCACCCATGTACGTACTATGTTGACTCGGATATATATTCCGTCACAACGATGTTCTGACTGTTGGACCCGGAACAGTGATCTTTGGACAACTGCCTCGGCCCTGATGATACAGCCCTTCGAAAAGAAGCCTGTCATGAACAAAACTTTCACCATGCGTCAAAAGAGAGAATCGGTTAGCATCAAAGTAGAAGATTTGATAGTATGCGTGGACGGGAGCGATATAAAGAAAGGTAAAGGCGAAGTTTTTCGTTCTCGCACCCACTTGTCACGTATTTCAGAATATTATATACAGTCTGGCGGCTTTCAAGTGACTATCGCGGTTCAAGCTTTGAACCGTCCGGCCGTGAGTTACTAGAATTCTTCTAGCCTGGAATACATCTTACGTCTCTGCAGGCCCACCAAGCCATCCCTTCTATGGCTGAACCACCCGTCCTGCTGCGCTATGTCCGAGAAGCTTCTGGCCACCTCAAGGTCGTCTTGGATCTCGTCGGGGGGGTCGCTCAGGTTTGCCTCCGCATGCTGACCTTTGATCTCCCTATTGAAACTCCTTGCTCTCAGATCAACCCAGTCGCAAGTGCCACGGTGACTGCGCTGAGCTGTCTTTGCACGGTGAATCATTTTACTGTCATTTGTCAGTAGGCGTTTAGAGTTTCTTAAAGTTGAACAGTTGGTCCAAAACCATGACAATTTCGAGACGGATTTGACGGATTTGGGGAAAACGATGCACGATTTCCTCTCGTTCCTGGTTGATATGGAGTCTCACGAGAGAATCGATCGTCTCAAACGCAAAGCTGTGTCCATACTACAGGCGGTATCACAGACGTCCACATTCATGGAGCATTATATTTCAAAACGCTTCATCGGTGCGTTTAATTGCCCATGTAGCATAAATCACGCTTATCTTGGTATGGAGGTAGAACAGTTTTTCGATGCTCAGTTTCAAAAATCTACGCTAATCAATTTTAAAAATACATTCGCTACATTGAAGGCTGACCTCCTAGGTGACATGACGCTACAGATTCTCGTCGACGTGTATGACTTCCACAAATTTCAAAAGGAGTGGGAGATCCACGCGAATCGTAAGCACTCTGGTCACCTTTGAGTACAGTGACCTCAGGATTTGTTCGGTCTATAGGTCTCACTCTCAGAAAGGAACTCAAAGATGGACTGAAGCCTAGCATTCATGACACAAAGAACAATGGCTGCATGAGCGGTACCCGGCGACAGGTGCTTCAACAGATACACAATTGGGCCGATGCTCCTGATGGTCCAAATATTTACTGGCTCAACGGCAGTCCAGGAACTGGTAAATCGGCGATTGCGACAACGTTCGCGAAGGAGCTGATGGATCGGGGGCGCCTCGGCGCTCAGTTCTACTTCCAACACGGTGTCCACGACCCAAAAGAATTCTGGCGGACGATCGCGTTCTATCTTGCGCAGTCGAACCCGTTCATATCGGAAGACATCGCCAAGTTCCTGGAAAGCCCTGCCAGGCCAAACATAGGAAACATAGACGACCAGTTCGTAGAACTTGTAGAGAAGCCTTTGAAGGCGCACCCTTTCGAGATCCGTCCGGTCATCATCCTGGACGCATTGGATGAATGTTCGTTCCCGAAAGCACTCATGGGATCACTACGGAAATGGGCAGCCAGTACCATTCCTTGCAAGCTCTTCATCACCAGTCGTCCAGAGCACGAGATCAAGATCCCACTCTCTACAATCGGGGCACAACAGCACGAGCTGAAGACAGGTGCCACTGTAGATCCAGCCACGTCGATTGACGTACGTAATGTCATCGAGAACGGTATGAAGAGTATCGTCGAGAATTATCGCGACTCACTTCCGGAACTCTGGCCCAACCCGACAGACGTAAACAAAATTGTTGACTATTCCGCTGGATTGTTCATTTGGGCCATAACAGCGGTCAAGTATGTCGAGGGTGGACCAAGACAACAGGCTGGACCAAGAAAATGGGATGGGCCTACAGAACGCCTCGCCGAAGTTGTGACTGGAGGAATGATGGCTGGAGATGTCAACGGACTCTACCGCGCCATTCTAAAGCGGTGTTTCGGGGAGTCGGCGGATCGAGTCTTCGAAGCTTGCATCGGAACGATTGTCACGTCCAAAGTTCCTCTCAGCCTCCTTGATGTCTGGAATCTCTCAGGGCGAGACGTATCCGAGGAGACGTTAGTGAGATGCCTGAACGAACTGAACTCTGTGGTATTAAAGGGGGAGAATGGCACCTTTTCGGTTCGGCATCAATCATTCGCTGATTGCCTGTTGCGTCAGGAACATTCTGGACCTTTCTTCGTCGACAAGACCTCATACAACACACGCCTGGCCAAGTCCTGTGTCAATCTGATGATCTCTAGCAATGATGGACTCAAGTTTAACATATTCAACTTTCCATCCTCATATCTGTCCAATGATGACTTCTTGCAAGAACAACCGGCAGATGACATTTCTAGCCACCTCTCGTACTCATGCCGCTTTTGGGGTGAACATCTTCGCAATGCTGTGCTAGACGATGTCCTACTCTCATCAGTCAGAACATTCCTGCTCGGCCACACCTTACATTGGCTGGAGGTCATGAGCTTGACAAAACAACTTCCTCGTGCGGCTAATTCGTTGGACCTGTTGGCCAACGCTTGTCAGGTGAGATAGTGAAACTTCATCATGTCGAGACGTAACTTATCATCGGTCAGACCCGTGACAATGACATCTCAGCATCAGCGACGGATACTCGTAAATTCTTGTCGACCTTTTGGGAACCCATTGCGCACAGTGTTCCCCACATTTACGTGTCCGCATTGCCATTTTCCCCAAGGGAGTCTCTCATATCGAAAACTTCGTCCTTGAAGTTCCCAAATGTAATGTATATCGTGAACGGCCGATTGAATGAATGGTCACAGCAGCTTCAGATCCTAAATGGGCACCAACGTTGGGTCAGGTCCGTCGCTTTCTCCCCGGATGGCAAGCGAATTGTCTCTGGTTCGAATGACGACACGATCCGGGTCTGGGATGTTGAGAAAGGGGAGACCGTGGCGGGGCCTCTGCAAGGGCACCAAGATTCGGTCACGTCCGTCGCTTTCTCTCCGGATGGCAAGCAGATTGTCTCTGGTTCATATGACAACACGATCCGGGTCTGGGACGTTGAGAAGGGTGAGACCGTGGTGGGGCCTCTGCAAGGGCACCAAGATTCGGTCAGGTCCGTCGCTTTCTCCCCGGATGGCAAGCAAATTGTCTCTGGTTCGAGTGACAAGACGATCCGGGTCTGGGACGTCGAGAAAGGGGAGACCGTGGTGGGGCCTCTGCAACAGCACCAAGACCCGGTCACATCCGTTGCTTTCTCCCCGGATGGCAAGCGGATTGTCTCTGGTTCGGATGACAAGACGATCCGGGTCTGGGACGTCGAGAAAGGGGAGACCGTGGTGGGG
>QLPF01015134.1:0-14507 GCA_003314045.1 Hygrophorus pudorinus | reverse complement strand
AAATTGTCTCTGGTTCGGATGACAAGACGATTCGGGTCTGGGACGTTGAGAAGGGGGAGACCGTGGTGGGGCCTCTGCAAGGGCACCAAGGTTGGGTCAGGTCTGTCGCTTTCTCCCCGGATGGCAAGCAGATTGTTTCTGGTTCGAATGACGACACGATCCGGGTCTGGGATGTTGAGACAGGGGAGACCGTGGTGGGGCCTCTGCAAGGGCATCAAGATTTGGTCAGGTCCGTCGCTTTCTCCCCGGATGGCAAGCGAATTGTCTCTGGTTCGTATGACAACACGATCCGGGTCTGGGACGTTGAGAAGGGGGGGACCGTGGTGGGGCCTCTGCAAGGGCACCAAGATTCGGTCAGGTCCGCCGCTTCTTCCACGGATGGCTTTGTTTTGGATGACCATACGAACAGTATTTCGTATCCCTGCGAAATTCGACGGTGTGGGAGCTTGCCCTCAACCCGAAACATGGACGGTCTTGGTATGCACGGCACTTGCTCTATTTCGTGGAAGTTCAATCAGAACGGATGGGTAGTAGATGATACTGGTCGGCATTTATTCTGGGTACCGGCAGAGTGTCGTCTTGCACTATGGCACTTGAGAAATGTGGCCATTTTGGGGGCAATCCCAGTGATGATATGTTTCCAGAATTTCAAGTCTGGAAAGTCGTGGACAGAGTGTCAGCAACGATGGTAAGTTCATGCCAAGCTGCTTGATCCATGAATTGACTTTTTGTAAGACAGAGTGAGCGCTGAGCAGCCGTGTCATGGAGTTTTGAGTCGTAATCAGGGCAGTCATTTCTTCAACAGTGCAGCAGACGGCGTACACAGTTTGGAACTTCGGTGTCTTTCGGGAGATTTCTTGTGATTCGGAATCCATCCATTCCTTTAAACTCACTGCGTCATTACTTTGGCCAATGGGGACTTATATATTTTGCCGGAACAACCACAATCTCCTGCCATGGTACCCACTGTGACGTTCAAGAGAACCAATGTATTTTAGATCTTCAGGAGGACAGTCGTGTAAGAAAGGACTGATATGTACTACCTACAAGGGGACGTTAGGTACAATATGAGTGAGATAGTAATATATGGGGGGACGGAACTACATACCTCAGTTGTGTATGGGAAACGACTGAGGTGATCATGATACAGTGGCCTTCATTCCTTGTTGCGCACGACAACCTGACCAGTCGCCGAGAGTCTCAGGGCTGTATAGATCGATAAGGCCGCTACAGGTATATTTTATAGTCAGGTCTGTACATGTAGGTTGAATTTAAAATTAGATACATTCAAAATACCGGTACTCATGGTACACCACAGCTGTTAGATGCCGGTGCCCCCTGCCGCACCGTCAAAAAGAGTGGTTTGAATAAAAATAAATATTGAGATCCGTAGATCTACCACTCCGGGAAAGCGTGTCATCCTTGTGCAGGGGCCATGCTAATCTTCTCTGTATCGTTCCAATTTTTTCGTATGTCACCCCGAAGGGGACATATACCAGTGATTAGGAAATGTGGTCAACTCCTGGGTTTTGTATTTTGTTCAACCAGCGGGTGTGTTACCAAATGAGGTAACGCATGTGACAGCCCTCACCACTCCCTCTTCCTCAAAACCCTCGCCGACGTCGGCATCACCCACGTCTTCGCCAACTGGGGCTCGGACCACCTGGCCCTCCTCGAGGACCTCGGACGTCGCGCTGTGTAATACCTACAAGGGGACGCTAGCTACAATGTGAGTGAGACAGTATATGGGGGGGACGGAACTACATATCTCAGTTGTGTAAGAGGAACGACTGAGGTGATCATGATACGCCCACACCTCGTGGCGAGTCACGGAGAGCTCACCGACTACTAGTAGCCAATCTCTCGACTCCTCCAATCTCTTCCTTCAGGCCGAGCTCTACGCGCCCATGCCTACCTCTGGCGCGGGATTTTCCAATCCTAATCCACTGATGGGTGTAATCATGGGATCTGATCCTGATCTGCCGGTCATGTTGCAAGCCGCACGCATGTTAGATCGATTCAACATTCCGTACGAGTTGACTATCGTGTCTGCACATCGTACACCGGATAGGCTCGTTGAGTACGCACGTTCCGGATCCTCCAGAGGTCTGAGGACGATCATCGCCGGGGCGGGTGGCGCGGCTCATTTGCCAGGGATGGTAGCCGCGATGACCGCCTTGCCTATGATTGCAGTCCCCGTCAAGGCAAGTGTCATTGATTCTTTGCACAGCATTGTGCAAATGTCTGTATTGCTGTCATTCTGCCCAGTGTTCAAATTCTGCCCATGGTCTTTCCAACTCAGTGATGATTTTAGCGAGGAATTCCTGTTGCGACGGTGGCAATCAATAATAGTAAACGCGGGCCTTCTGGTCGTGCGTATCCTCGCAGCGAGCATAACCCATCTCGCTGACGCGATGGAAGAATATGTAAAGCGTTTGGAGTGTGAAGTACTCGCTAAAGCGGAGAAGCTCGAAGAAGTAGGATGGGAGATATGAGGTAAAGCGATAGTGCAGAATCGTGTAACAAGTCTCACTGGCAGCCTGAGTTATCCTGTTGGTCACGACTTGGAGCAATCGTATCGTGTTCCACTGGTAAGAATATGCTTGTCCGTCCGAGTCCGCGCCAGTGCACCACCGCCGTCATGATTATCACGAAGTCCACGAACGGCGTATGCCTGGACGTTCGACCAGGGCCAGGCACATAGGCGCCTGGTCAAGCCATGGCGCATCAGCAAATTCAGCACCACCAACCTCACCTGACAATGAAACTCGACGACGAGAAGCCCGATGAGTCGTCGTTGACAGAGCCTCCCTTCGACGCGCAAGTCGAGCTCAACAGTGAGCTATCATGGGTTCCGTCCGAGCCCTCTAGAGTAATGTCACGCCAGAATCTCTACACCCATCTCCTTCTGATAGCTATTGTTCCTAGATATCCGCACTGACCAATAAATTCGGTATCAGATCTACCCCAGGACACCCACTCCTCTCCATAGACAACCACCAACATACACTCGATTTCCTGGCAAGCGACATTTTACACGACAAACTTAATAAACTTTTTCCAATCCTCTGGCTCCTCGCTACCCCACGTAGCTCCCACATATCCGCTCTCCAGCACCAAATAGTCCGCGGGAGAAACATCGTCATCACTGAAAAACCTGGGTTGCACCTCCTCTGGTATTACGACAGAGTATACATCAAGCCGCTCCCGCCGTACCTCACCAATTATGCATTTTGGAAACTATACCTTTCAGGAGAGGATTCTACTTCTTCTGCGCTGCGGAAAGCGGCCTTGGGATACGTGCGGTCATACTATTATCTCATTCAGCATCGTTCAGACTTCGACATCGCCGTGGAGAAGAAACTCATCACCACGGGGATAGACTTTGGAGAACTCCTCTACTTCCTCCGAATCTTTGGTGATATCAGCGACGAGGCCGTCACTCCTCGTTATCAGTACGGCGAGCTTCGTCTGAGCCGCTTGAACTTATACTGCAGGTTTTACCTGCTAGAGGTGTACTACCACAAGGTTCTCGGGCAATACGGTCCTTTCCTTACCGATATTATCGGTCCATTTGTGTTCGTGTTTGCTGCTGTGTCGGTGGCACTGGCGGCTATGCAAGTTGTGTTGGCCGTGCAGCAGATGGGCGGTGGGACTGTAAGTTGGGGGGCGTTCGTCTCCGTATCTCGGTGGTTTTCTGTGTCCTGTTTGGTTCTGATACTGGTCTCTATCGTTGTTGTCCCTGGTGTTGCTTGCTTCTTTCTTCTCCGAGAGCTTGTATTCGCCTTGAAGAATACTCGTCGGCAATGATGATCCACGCTTTGTTTCTTTGGTATCATTATCCTGTTGCAATTTCATTATCACATCTGTAGAATTGGGATATTGAATCGTATTCATCTAACACATATTTTTCCTACCAATTTTATTACGGCAATAATAGACTGCATAATCGTAACCAATTCATCAAGGTCCAATATCCCACACGTTATAAGTAAAACGAAGAGTCCGCTTTCAGATAAATCAGGATTCCGCACCAGCCCTGCTCACGTTGCGGTCAGACCTGCAAGGTTATCTATGATTATCAATACGTTCTCAACAGATTCGTAATCGAAATACCTATGTCACTCCGCCTTCAGTTTTCCATGGGACGTCACCAACACACGGGTGTTAGCCAAGCGCGGGTCCGGGGATCCTCTGACGACTATTGCACCGTCTGTGCCTCTAGACGTGATAGCCCTTCGACTGTGGTGCTTTCCAATGAGCCTCGAGATCGTTCTCTGGGCGGTTCGAAGGTCCGCGGTTGTTTCTGCCATCCCGAAAGGGTCTCTCAAGAGCGACCAGAAGAATGAAATTGCCGCCAGCACGAGGAGCGTGGCAAAAATCGATACCATGACAAAAGGCTCGGGGACATACGGTGATAGTCGACCCAAACTCCATTTCCCGACCCAGGTCACCTGGTAGAACAGAAAGGCCAGCAGTCCGAAGATGGTGACGAAGGCATTGGCCACCATATGGAAGGTCCTCTCCAGGAGAGTGAAGGTGTGGAAAGCAATGAATGAGCGGGACAGCGATATTCCTCCCCCTTTCCGTGTTTTCTGGAACATAGAAACTGCCGTTACAAACGCCACCTGGAGGAGCGCATACCAAAAGTAGTACTTCAAGGTGTTCCGCCATCCAAACTTTCTGGTACCCCAACTTAAAGGATTCTCCATGATCTCCCTAATATCATCGAGGGGATGGGGACTCATATGGGCGCCGAGATATGGCCAGTACCTACACCGAAGACAGTAGAGTCCAAAACCCACGCATGTGTCCATCAGCCCAACCATCTCGAAGAGAGTCAGCGCACCACTGAAATTCTGTTTTGCCATCCGAAGCCGCTGGGCTTGCCACAATAACAGATACCACAGAACGGGACCGACAGCATCCTGAATTACTCGGGTTACGAGGAGTAGAAATATGCCAGGCACTGCTCGCAAAGCAATAAGAAAATTGAATGTCGTACTGAGTCTCGCAAGACCATTTCTGTGGAGAAGGAATATCGGATGGCGTAACCTCGAGGACCTGCCAATTCTTGGTAAATGGAGAGCGTTTTGAGCCCAGTAGTTCTTCGTCCAAGCCGACAACATGGACGACAAACCGTGACGACTTGGAGAAAACAGAGATATGTAGAACCACACGTGTATCCAACGGTGGTAATCGATTCTGCGGTGTCGAGCAACATTTTCTTCCCAGTTGAATCCCTCAGGCAACTTGGCTTGGCGGGCCACGAGCTCCCGCGTCGTTAACGTCAATGGGCCGTAATATCGGTTAGGCCTGTTGCACAGGAATTGGGCGCCAAACTCCAAGTCCTCCGAGCGTACTTTCACTAAAAACGGCAGTGACAATAAAAATTCCGTGATGAAGGCGCTGTATGCGAGTAACGGAATGGGGTTCAAGAACGCCTCCTCCCCAGGAGCTACGTCGAAACTATATAGCCAGTCCCGTACCGGGTTTGCAGATATAGTCATGCAGACGTGGCGGAAAGAAAGGGACAACTGCGCCAAGGTGTCGAAGCTCGGCTGGATAGTCTCATCAACTTGTGGGAACTGCATTAGCAAGTCCCGCAAACCCCGCATGAGAATCGAGTCAGCCTTATCCCGGGGTCTGAAAACACTAAAATTTTGCCAGAGAGAACTGGACAGAAGGGATCTGATGATATTATTTGGACGAGGTTGTTGCGGCTGGTTGTCAAGGAGTACGGTTGCGGCCTTCTGGACTATCGCCACATATGCTGTCTTGCTCGGGAAGCTTGTCTTGTAAGCATTAGCTGCACGTGAAGCAGGTAGTATTGCGTCCTGAGCCTGCTTAAAAGCCAGTAAGGCTTCCATTGTCTCATCTTGTGAGGACCTTCGGGTCGAGAGATCCACCGATAGTTGTCCCAGGAAATCCAAAGATGTGGCCAATGTTGCAGTGAGCAGGTCGTGCAGACGGTGAATCAGACCGCTGTCTTGGGTCCAAGCATGAGGACATTGCCCTCCATGTTTACTCCAATACGCCCCGGCATAACGAAGGAATGGTGGATCAATGCTATTCGTGTAGTACGCTGAGATGAAGTTGTTGAAATCGCCGTTGAGCAGTTGCGAAAGACAAGTTGCTGTTGCCACATAGTGTGCTTCCGTCTCTTCGACACGGAACACGCTATGCACAGCTCTGGCCTCGGTTTCAAATGTCTCCAGACTTCCAGTCAATAGTTGTCGCAAAGAGTAGTGACACAGACGGATCCTTCTGCCCACTTGCATACCGGCGTCAAGACGGACTAGTCCGTCTTCCGAGTGGGGCCGCGGTGAGTCAATCTGTACCAACGGCCCGAGCAGGTTCGTGAAGAAAAAATGGAGTTCAGCCTCGGTTGCAGTTTTCTCGGTGCTGGCGGGGGTGATATCCTCTTCCTTCAGCCAGATCGCCGTCCTTAACTGTCTGGTAGTCAGCGGCTCGATTGCACATACAAGCCATCCTAAGGCAAGTTGAGCTCTGCGGACGACAAAAGCAGGCTTCTCCGTAATCCGTTTCAGCACTCGAATGTAAGCGGGGTCGAGGCCAGGTGGAAACTCCAACAGGATCCGCTGGACATCACTGAACTCTTGGCCATAAGATCCCAACATGCCTACCATCAAACTAACCCATTGAAACATCCCCTGAGATTTCTCTCGAATTGAATCAACGATAAGGTGTTCGAAGCTCTTGAGATTCGGGCGGTCAGAAACAAGCACGGTTGTTTGTGTGCGAATGAAATCCTCAATATCAGTGCAATTGCAATTGGTGATATCGATGAGTGCCTCCCCAAAGGACAGCCGGTTGACAACAGCATCCCTAATAAACACCTCGTCCTGAGACAGGAGCAAGAGTCTGATTTGTGGTGACCTGCCCACGCCGCCCAATAATTCGAGAAGACGACGTACAGGAGTTTGCGCCAATTCGTCCAGACCATCCAAGACGATGCTATGTTCAAGTCAATACACAGAGCATATGATTCGTAACTTACTTACTATGCGCCTTTCAACTCCTTGATTAGCCTTAGCAGCAATTCTAGCAGTAGCGAAGCGGACGGATCATCAGATTCTTTTTTGAACTGCAGAGCAATGGAATGGAGCTTTTGGCTCTCTGGGTGTTGCCGAAGTAGTTGATTGACCATGGTCCGAAAGATGTCAGACGGTTCTATCTCGTCTTTTCCTCGGCAGAAGAAATAGAGCACCGAGAATTTGACATGTGGATTACTCGTAAGGCATGATGCATCATTCTGCATATTGCCATCACATACGGCTTCGCTTGATGGTCCCAGATGATGGATTTTCTGGAGGTGATCGACAAGAAACTCGGATAGAACCGATTTGCCACTTCCAGGCTTGCCGAAGATCCAGATGCCGCTACACACCAACTGTGACATCGAAGAATCGAGCCACGTTTCCAAGTAGTTATGCGTGAGTGACCATGTACATGTTCCCGGAGCACGGTGAATATGTAAATCTTCCCGCCTGTCTGCTAACGAACAAGGGCGCAGCCAGGTCCCGAGTTGATGAAGATCACGACCTAAACAGAAGAGCCAAGTGAGCCTGGGTACCACCCGTGACACGATGGCTTTGACGTACGACATCGCGGGCTCGTGTAAGTAAAAGCTAATGGACCCAACAAATAAAATATGATTGGCAAAATTTGAGCATAAATGAAGAGGATTAATACCTTCGAATCGAGAAGTAACTATTGAATTTGCGTTATCACAGATGATACCCAGCTGTTTCCTGACGAGAGCGTAGTCATCCTCGCCAGTAAACTTATTCATTTCCATGTGATTGGCAGCTAAAGCTTCGCAAACTGCATCATCCAGACAAGCCGATTCTTTGGTCACGACAATCTAAGAATTATAGTGTTGGCGCCATGTAGCATTCAAACAAAGAACAACCTACCCCGAACGAAACTTCCTTGGTTTCGTAGAAACAAACCACCTTCAGATTAACCAGACTATCAGAGTCCTTGATGTTTCTGAAATCGTCATTTAGTTCTGGCAGGATGGACGTCGTGGAGTCGATCTGAAGGACTTTGAGCTGTTCAGGATACGCTTTCAAACCAAATAGTTGGCCTGTTACGGCCTTCCAAAGTCCCCACGTTGCAAAATCCGATCCACGATGTGGCGTACCAAGAAAGATGATACCAGCGGTAGCCTTGACAATATTTTGAAAATCCTCGTAATCGGCCTCATGTGCGCCAATTTTACTGGCGAAAACAAGTGCCTCCACAACGAGATCAAGTTATTAACACAGAAGATATACTGATGGGACAGACCATACCTGTTTAATGACCAGACCACCAAAACTATGGCCTATGAATACCAAAGGACGCTTTCTCTTTCAAGAAATGAGCAATACAGGGGAAAGAAGAAAGTGTAATTGATTCACCCTCGTGGAGCACATTCTCGACTGCCGGACATGACTCCGGTCATGGACTAAACATCGTAAAAGACGGCGCGCACAGTCTCGCAATGTTACGTGGTCAGGGTCATTGAACCATTTAGAATCGTATTCGAAAGTCGTGACCCTGGCCATCTCCATGTCTTTGCTGAGCAAGTCCCGGAGCCACATGATCCTACGGCCATCCTTGGTTTCCTTGATCCACGTAGATTCATATTTTGATCCCAGGCCTTGAACGGCGACAATGCTAAGCAAGTGAAAAGAAGAAAAGTTAGCGCTTCCTGGGACCGTCCGAAGAATAGAACTGACTCAAGGGTCGGCTCCTCGCCACCTCCATATTCTTCTCGTAAACCCAACCTAGACGGTTGGGCGATCATCACTGCAAACAAGGCAAAGATAAATTTCCACCCGTCTTATTGAGTAGAGTGAAGGTGAAAAGTTGTGCCATTGGCGCCTATTTGTCGTTGACAACCGACAAGCAAGGCACAAATTGATTGATTGGATGATTGAGGCTATGTCGGTCTAGAGTCACTGGTGGGATTGATATGTGGTTTGCACACTATGAGGGTATTGAGCACAGCGAACCGTTTATACCTGCCAGTGCACTGCTAGGACTTCCCTTGATCAGTACATGCCCGGGCAAGGTTCGGAGTTGTCCGAGCGCTACTGCCTCAGGCCTCAGGCCTCAGGACTTCTCTATCGACTTTCCCGATCCCACCGAGCCATCAGCCTGGTCTCGAGTACACGATGACAATAGCAGTATCCTCATCTATTGCTCTCCTTATTTGTGGAGAAAACTCAGTCGCTCACCCTGATGGATGAATTATGCCCTCGTTCACTGCCCTCGCCTTGGGTCGCCCATGCAACAAAATCGCCGTTACTGCTGTACTAAGCCAAGACGTGCAGACCGACACTGACCCCGAGATCGAAACTCCTGTTCTTCTTCCCATCTCTGCAGGAACACCGAAGGGATACTCTTTGCCCAACAGACTCCAGATTTTGCGATGCCTTGAGGTTATTCAAAAAATTCTTGGGAAACTGATCACGGTGCACGCTCTCTCCTGCAAAGACATTTCAAACCTTACTCATTCGCAGGGACGAACAAGCGAAGGCATGATAGAATGAACATTTGGTTGTACTCTATACCGACTAGCCCATACAGTTGTAGGTGCCAATATATAACGCAAAATCATTCTGTTGTTACAACCTTCACGCCGCTATACAGTAACCGATGCACGACGTCCAGGATTATCTTGAGTTTCTACAAGCGGTTGCGAGTGCAGCGTCTGCACGCTAAAGCTTGACAATTTGTACAACGCTGAGTGTCAACAATAAACTGTCAAACCCCAGCCTTTCGCAGGAGAACAGTGAACAAAGCTCATACCATCAAATACGTATGCAAGGAATAATTGCATTCCTCGCACATCCCCCCACCATGTCGAAACTTCCAGTGATGCTCTGTGCACTCGTGGTCAATGCGCAACTTGGCCACCATCTGTTGGATTCGTTCGTTGTACCGATCAGGCTGGGCCGCCGTCGTCCCAAACTGGTTCTCCACCCGGTGTTGCGCCGTGTTGATCAGACGCCATTCATCCCAATAAGGACAGCTGCAGTGTTTCCAGTACTGAGCGCACTGGTAGCAGAACTCGGTACCACAGGTGCAAGTCATGTGGTAGCATCCCTACACATAGCTATCAATTTCTTTGATCCATTGTGGACATCGCAGTCGGGATATCTCACCTGTGACAGTTCAATAATCGCCTGACAGTTGGGACATGTCTGCCAAAGCTTCTTCTGAGCGAGAGCCTTGACTTCGAGGATGGCGTCGTCTTGGCTACAAGGGTCGCCGGGATGGGCTGTGTTTTTGCAGCTGGAGCAAACCTTAGTCGTGCAGGCGTGACACACGATGCTGCTGCCCAAGTTATCCGAAGACCCAAGAAATGCCGAGCACGTCTGGTTCGGACAGTACATACGGCAAGCGGAGGGTGTACCAAATTCGATGCACTTGGCGTAGAACCGCGAACGAAGGTCAAGAGTGAGGTAGGAAGCAACTTCCTCTACGGAAAAATGCCGTTTACAACAACGCAGTGGATGTAGTGATTCGTCTCGGGTGGAGGCTTCGATCAAGTCCACAAGGCAGCTAGTGCAGTATTTGTGGCCGCAGGGCGATTGATACATCAACAAGGCATCAAATTTCTCCGTACAGATTGTACACTCAACCCTGACGCAAAGCACGAGTAAGTGGCATGGAAACGAATGGCTGAAGTGAATGGACCTACCAATGTTCGGGTGATCTAGGCATGGGAGCATACGAGCACGATTCACTGGTCTCGTCAAGGGCTGTATCGTGTCGAGAGTCACCATTTGGATTCCTGTAGCAGTGATATTAGTGACGCTGCCATACGACGAGTAAGGCACTCACGTCAGCCTTTCGAGGGATTGCTGATACGCAGAGGGACGCGGTAGATCTTCACCTCGGGAATATGCAAGAGCGGCTCGATGATCGTCACATTCTGCCCGTTCTACTACACGACAGGCATTTAAAGTGTCGCGGTCAGATCGAACAGCATTGTCGAGACTCTGGGCAAATCGGTGGTCCTGAAAAGCTTGTAGAAAAGTATGCAGACTTTCTGCCTCTACTCTAAGTGCCAGCTCTTCGTCAGAGACAGGAGCACCCATCCGTCCTTTGCCTTTGCGAGCAGAGTCAAGTTGAATATCATGAATATCTTCGAGATTAAGTCGAGCGAAGAGGATTGATGTCTCCTCATCCCAGCCATTCTCCAGAGCTGTGCTTTGGGGTAGGATCATTGTTCAATGGATCTGGGCGAAGGCATATTTTATAAGACCGCACGAGGCTAGTCACGGTCGATAAAGGCACGATCATCCGAGTCTGAGACGCGGTCACGGTTACAAGATTATCACATTTCACGGAAAGGAGAATGTTGCCAAGACATGATTATGCATTATGCTGGTGGTACACCTAGTGTTTGAAAGTCCGGTTGGGTCCGGTTTTTTACCCCTTTTGGGTGCAACCGCAACCGCAACCGGTTTATTTTAGACTTGCAGGCAATTTACCTTGGTGCCTCAGAGAAAAGCTGCCCAAAGAAGTCAGCTGCGAATTACATGAATGCAATGGATGCGGGATTTTGATTCGAATTCTCTGGAACGAAAACTTACTAGTCCACGCTGCAAACAATGTGTCTTCTCGTTGACAACATCATTGTGCCGTATTTCTCTCAGCAAAAGGCAAGACTTGGCCTTCCACATACACAGAAAAGCCTGTGGCAAATTGACACCTGGTCAGT
The DNA here is from genome assembly GCA_003314045.1 of Hygrophorus pudorinus. Taxonomy (NCBI): domain Eukaryota; kingdom Fungi; phylum Basidiomycota; class Agaricomycetes; order Agaricales; family Hygrophoraceae; genus Hygrophorus; species Hygrophorus pudorinus. Next base: position 2,761 of record QLPF01015134.1, on the reverse strand, counting down.
CCACTGATCAGCCAAATTTCGAACATGGATGAAGGAGGAGCACCCCGATATAATCTTGAATTTCATACCTGCTGGTTGCACTGGCATATTCCAAGCTTGCAATGTCAGGATTCAACAAATCTTCAAACATTTGCTCAAGCAAACCTACCATGAAGGTGTTGTCTTCACAATCACTTCTTTATTCAGTGTTTGGAATGTGTTCCACAGCCATGTAACACTTTGATCCTTCAGACCACTGACAGCCTTTTTAATCTCAATTGTATTGGCCCTATCATCGATTTGTTTCAGGATCCTGGTAAAGGTGTAGTACTTATGCCGATCCACATTATTCAATTTTGCTGATCGGTCCTTCTAGGCATTTGAAATGTGTTGTGTTCACAATTTTAACTTGTCATATGAAAGTTTAACTAGTTTTGTGGCACAGGACAAATTGCAGAGCCTCAAGACATCAGATCCTGCATTCTGGGCAGAACTCATTTGTTATGACAACAAAAGGTCACTGCTCATCACTGCTGATGCAATCCTGCCAGAGGATGAAGAAAATTTAGATGCCAATCACAGCAGCACTCTTTTCAACAACGACAGTGATCTTTCATATGATGTGACTATTGCCGACATGCTAGGGACATCAGGAGAAGGTTCAATTCCGGTCCAATCAACCTCTGAAGGCCATCTGAGGTCTATTGCTGCTGCTGAGTCTTTGGATGATGATCCTGGGCCCAACTTGGAGCGTCCAGATGGTGGTTCAAGCTCTCAAAATCACAAAGCTGTTGCACCCAATATCATGATGGACTCGGAGGAGTTAGGGCATGGGAAAAGAAGATTGAAGAAAAACAAACTGTATGACTCAAAAGAGTTCTGGCAGCATTATGACAGACACTGAATAATCCTGTACTTGGACATGCTCTGGGTGAAACCTTATTTTTTCTTTACTCCTGGAGGAATTGAGGTTCTATTCTATTAATGTGATCCTTTGGGAGGTTTTTTGGTGATTTTTAGTGATTTTAGTGAAGGCATGCATGATGTCAGATGGTTTCGTCAACCACCTCTGTGATGCATGACATCAGCCAGATTTTGACACATCAGGTACCCCCTATGACTGCCAAATTGAATCAGATGGTACAGTATATTGTATTCACTATGCTGCAGTCAGCATCACCACCACCTTGCTCATCACCACTACCATGCTCACTCACACGCAAACACGAGATAGGGACAAGGCACCACCACCACCACCTCACTCAGCACCACTACCACCCCTGCTTGCACACAAATGCAAGTTGGGACCTTGCAGGTATGTTTTATTTTTAATATCTATATTGTATTCACTGTGCTGCCGCCAGTGTCAACCCCGGTGACATGGCACCACGCACAAGACATCCACCTCATCCACTACTCTCGCTTAGTGTTGCCCCAGCTGGCTTAGCTGCCAGCCAGCTAAGATAGCTGCCAGCCAGCTAAGATAGCTGCAGCCATGGCTGGCTAAATATCACATATTTGGTTAGCCATAGCTGCGAGCTGATCTCAGCCAGCTGAAGCCAGCTACAGCCAGCTGTTAGCTGGTGCACAGCTAAGCCACAGCTCAGTCAGCTTAGATGCAGCTAAGCTGATTTCAAACTTATTTCAAACAAGGTTTGAGAAACCACATGCTATTGCCAGATTCAAACTTCAAACTACACAATCCTCCTCATCACCTAGGATATCCATGAGACGAAGAAACACATCACTTGAGTCATCACCAAACAATTCTGCCAACAAATCACTTTCTGGCTCTGCCTTTGCAGCCATCAGTGTATCATCTGTTATCCAACCATGCATAAAATCAAGTCGACATTTCTTCATACCTACATTCCAATAAAATAAAGAGATAACAATAAGATATAGTAAGATAACATACCAAACTTCAACATCTGAAGTGACTCCATCAAGATTGGTTTGATACGATTTCGCCTAGCAGTGTCTGTTTGTGCACTAGAAGAGAAAACTCGTTCACTTGGCACAGCAGATGCTTGAATGGGAATATAATCAAGGATCACATAAAACCAAGTTGGGAAGCTATGCTCATTCATCTAGCCAGTAACATTTTAGTTGTATAGCATAAAGATAATAAAACACAACATACCTCCCAAAATTTGATCAATGATGTCCCTTTGAGAGATAATGGTGCATTGACATATGCCCCATATTCCTCTCCTACTGTCATCCCATTGGCAGTTCCAGAAGGTTCATCAAACATGTCTGTTAAGCCATATTGAGCATCAAGACTCTCCCACTTTTCACCTTGATGAGATGATATATTCTTTGCAACAGCAACATGTGCTAGTGATTGTGGTTGTCCACGATATTCTATCAGCTATGGCAAAAAACCTGAATGTGAGATTGCACCAAGATAAATAGACCACAGCACACACCAAGTCCATGAGAATTTGCTCTGCCTTGTTGACATAATCTGTCTCCCAATGCTTGCGAATCCATGACATCCGCACACATGGATTAATCACTAATTCCATAATCAGCCTGGCATGATGAGCATAGAAGACACATACCCATGGCAACAATGTAGGCACGAGTTAAATCCATACGACAGTAATATTTCTGTGCCCAAAACAGGCCAATGTCAATGAACGGCTTGAGACGTGCATGTTTTTGACCCAGTAACTCCCATGTTGTCATAAACATTTCAAATGCCGGCAAAGTGCCAGCCAGAACAGGAGTCTCTTCATGAGACATTGTCTGCTGCACTTTATGCGGAATCTGCAAC